>JAQQSO010007143.1:0-10824 GCA_028658305.1 Pachyuromys duprasi | reverse complement strand
TAGGACACCCACTTGGATACTGGACTATCATGGGCTACATCTGAGCAGGGGTTCTAGGTTATATCCATACATGGTCCTTAGTTGGACAAACAGTCTCATAAAAGACCCTTGAGCCCTGATAGATTTGGTCCTTGTAGAGCTCCTGTCCTCTCCAGATCATATTAACTCCCCCTTCTTTCTTATGATTCCCTGCACTCTGCCGAAGGTTTGGTTAGAAGTCTCAGCATCTGCTTTGATACACTGCTAGGTAGAGTCTTTCAGAGGCCCTCTGTGGTAGGTTCCTGTCCTTGTTTTCTCCTATTTCTAATATCCACCCCATTTGTCTTTCTAAGTGAGGATTGATCATCTTACCCTGGGTCCTCTTTCTTGTTTATCTTCCTTAGGTGTACAGATTTTAGTGTGTTTATCCTATCTCATAGGTCTAGTACCCACTTATAAGTGAGTATATACTGTGTGTGTCTTTCTGCTCCTGGGATACCTCACTCAGGATGATCTTTTCTAGCTCCCACCATTTGCCTGCAAATGTCACTATTTCATTCTTTTCAATTGCTGAGTAGTATTCCATTGTGTAAATATAATAACACAATTTCTGTATCTGTTCTTCAACTGAGGAGCATCTGGGTTGTTCCCAGGTTCTGGCTACTTCGCAAAAGCTGCTATGAACACGGTTGAGCAAATGTCCTTGTTGTAGAATTCTTGGTTTGAAGTGATCTTGTAATATTTTATGAAAGACTCTAACACTAAACTTTTGCTTTCTCTGAAGCTTCTTGATTTTGTTAAAATTGTTGGTAATTTTCTCATTGCCTTTGTATTTGAAGGAATACTGCCAAACACTGAGGCAGAAACTTACAACCCTCTAGTCAATGTTTTCAACATAGAGGAATTTGTTTTCTGTTAGTATTAATTCTTTATATCTCAAGAGAAAAGGAACACCAGAGATTATCTATACAGAGGGAGACAAAAAAGACAATTAGTTCTGAGCCCTGAATGTGACTCTGAACAATTATTTTGCATTGTTTGTAAAATAAGTTAGTCTATCTTGGTGAGCATCACAAATAATGTCTATCTCTTTCTCAACTAAAATATAAGTTAAAGTTTTATATAAATAATGTATTTTTATTCATGCCACATCCTAATGTAGCATTGCAGTTCCACTCTTTCATGTTACAGCAAGGTTCTATTAACTTTGAAAAACAAATACCTACAAGTCAATATGTTTTCAAAGTTTGCAAAAAACTGTTGATTTCTAAAATATGGACCTACAAACTTGTGAGAAAAGTATAATTAGTGTATGGGTAAAAACTGAAGCAAATCCAGAGACTCACAGCCAAGCTTTGAGCAGAACAAAGGGAGTCTTGTGGAGGGGACAGAAACTCCAGTAGGAAACTAACAAAGCCAAAATATCTGTGTCCAGGGGTCCTGAAGAGACTTATGTAACAACCAAGGACCATGAATGGAGAGGACCTAAACCCCCAGCTCAGCTATAGATTCTGAGCAGCTCAATCTCCATGGGAGTTAACTAGTAAGGGGATCAGGGGAATTCAACATAGACTAGGTTGCCTGCTCTTTGATCACTTCCCCCTGGTTGGGTGGACTAGGCCAGAGAGGAAGAAGATCCAGGCTATCCGATGACACCTGATAGGCTAGAGTCAGATAGTAGGAGAGGCAGACTCCCCTTTTCATGAAATAGGGGAGGGAATTTAGGGGTGAAAAAGGGGTGAGGGTGTGGCTAGGAGGAGATGAGGGAAGGGGCTACAATCAGAAAGCAAAGTGAATAAATTGTAAAATATAATAAAATAAATTTTTAAATTGTAAAATAAATGCTGAACATGAAACTTGGACTCATGACTCATATAACTGTCAATGATTTGTTAAAAGTACACTTGCCATTCTCTTGTTATTTTGTATCATTTAAATCATGTTATTGCCATGATAATTATACTCCATTTGGAAAGATAATGAATTTTGACTACTGAATTAGTGAAATCCCCCATCATTTTTTAAACACATGTACTAAGTCTCTAAGGATAGAGTGGTTTCTGTTTAGTCTCAGGGGCTTTAGAAACACTCTGGGAACTCCTTTGAGTTTTTGCAATGGGACAGTCAAACTAACTCTTAGGATCAGGAAAAAAAAACAAAGACTAATTGTTCTTGCAACAGAGGTGCACATAGCCACAAGTCTTCACTGGACATAATATCCTTCTTTGTTGTTGGGGACCTCCCTCACATTCCCTGAGCTCTGTCATATGATCCTCATAGTGCTGAAAGGGTTAGCCATGCATTGGGCTCTTGATTTAGAGCTATTACTTGCACTGTGAAGAGGGCATAGATAGACAGCTGAATATAAGGGGAGGGGAGTCCAGCCACACAATAAACAGAATGTGTCCTTGGTTTGGGGAACAGAAGGGCTTATTAAAAGATGAAAACTGGTAGTGAATGGGAAGCTTAGAAAAAAATATGTAGCCATGATTCCACTTAGTGTTTTCTGAAGTTGCTATTGTATCCTGTTTTCTGCACAACCAAGAGACCTCTGAATCTCACAAGCAGCACATAGAACTTCTTTCTCCTCCTGTGGTGTATGACTATCATCCTTTCATCTGGAAAGGTCATGGGGTATTGATTGAAGAAGTGCATAGCTTGGTGCTCAGTGCCCTCTCTGTTTGAAGTGATTTGTCTGTTTGCTTTACAAGTAGTGTTCTGTCCCCAAACAAATGGAAAATGAATCATCTTTTCATTTCTCAGACAGATATTTAACCTGAAATGAAGCTACACATTGCAGATCTAATTTTGAAAATGTGCATCTTAAGGATTCAATAATTATTAGCATTAGTAGGATACTAAATTGAATGTGGTTGAGTTTGTTATCGTAATATGTGATGGTAGAGTGTAAAAAGGAGGCTATAAATAGCCAAATAAAGATATATTTACATAAAGTTAACAATAACATATGGTATATAAAACCATAAAAGCTATTCCTAAAGCGGCAAATATTGTCAGTGTAATTCATGAAATTTAGGGAAAGTGGAAACAGCCGGTCCTGTCCTGTCCCTGCCAACAGGGAAGTTCTATTTAATTAAAAAAGATTCTTCAACTTCTCAGCATCAGGCAAGTATGTGATACCTTAAACTTTAGAGAAGAAAACTGGGAATGATTGGTAAATGATGCAAAAGGCAGACAAATTTAGAAATGTTATGGAAATTTTGGTAAGGATTAGCCATTCATGATCATAACCCTGGGTTGTAATCATTGGAACAAATAATGTTAGGGAAGAAAAATTGGCAAATATATTTTGTTCTTGTTCAAATCATACATAGTACTTTAGATTGATATTATTCTTATTTAATTAGAAGTGGGAAGTATGAAGTATAGAGACTTTTGAAAGCTTAGCTTTTAATAGTTGATTGACATTTGCCTGATTGATAAAAGAAAGAAGGATTTTTTAAACAATACAACTAGATAATATAAAAATGAATACAGATTTGTGTTGAAAAACATACTGTTCTTAAAACCAAACTGATAAGTAGTCAAAGGCTGTGTTGTTCATGACACACAATGATTTCATTATTTCTGGCTTCACAGCAGACTTACCATTCCTAACGGCTTCTCACAGTGTGCGGTTTCTCGAAGTCTGGTGAAGTATTGTACTTGCTGACTGACACTTCACAGCCAGTGTTCTGAAGACATAATTTCACTCATATTGCAATGTATTCAATGAACTTGATTATAGGACTTGAAATATCATTTTTAAAGTTTATTCTTTTGTACAATGTCTCTCAGATCTGAGAAAGGGAAACAGCATAAATCCCCAAAGGAAAAGTCAATAAAATATTAGTAAAATCAATTTAAAAAACCAAAACAATAAAATTCATCTCCTCAAGTTTCACCAGTGTGAACTCTTGGTAATTTTCATTTTATATCAGTTCAAAATTATGTACTTGCTTAGGCACATTACAGAGACACTTGTGTAACTCATTTGCCACACACAAAAATGTGTATTCTGTGACCATGCTAGCGATCTGTCTCCCAACCTCTATCTAAATCTTGCAGGATGGAAGAAGAAAGAAAAGGTACTGAGAGTAAGGTAACACGTTCTGCATAGCGGGATGAGAGGTTTGACTTCTGTTCTTTTCTTGCCCCACAACTTGTCTAAGCTGCTCTTTCTTGACTTCTGTAATTGAATCATAACGATACATGCCCATGTTATGGGAGACAAATGAAAATTGTTTATAGAAAGTGACAAATTTTCAGCTTATAAATGGCAACTGGACTGACGACTGCTTTAAAAGGCTGAAATGGCAGTGGGAACGACTACCGGACAGACTGTGCACAGAGGAGTGTGCAGGAAGTGGTGCATCCATCAGGAGTGAGCACCCCGCTATTGCTCCGCTCTGCAGCATTGCTCAGGGGACTGTATCCTGTGAAAGTCATCCAAGGTCTTCATACTGTCAATGAGACTTTCCTCCAGAAATGTAGTCTCACTTTCCCCAGACCAGACAGACTTGTCAAATAAATTTGTTTTTAAAAGAATGTGTATATTGCTGATTGTAGAAGTATAAAATAATTTTCCCTAACTATCGTCAATCACTTAAGAGATAACTAAATATTGTTTAAAACTCAACACTAATGGTGTAAATTCACTTTTATTGGAAAACCACATAGTATTAAATACACTATATTAATATGCATTATTAGTCCTATTAATATTATTAACTGTATGCTCATTGTTAAATCTTTAGTTTTTTACAATCTATGACTATAGCTCTGTATCCATCTCGGTTGTGCTTCTTGCTAGCCCTGGAACTCTAATTCCATCCTGAATTTCTGTGAATTGAACTTTATCTGTCTTGTAAAAATGAAACTCTGCACTATTTCTCCTTCCATTGTTGGCTTAATTCACTTAGCAAAATGTCCCCAAGATTCACCTATATTGTTACAATTAACAGAATTATCTTAATTTTAATGCCAAAATGACCAGTGTTTACTGTTGATCTAGCAGTAGATATATTGGTTGTATCTGTTCTGAACAATACTGTAATGGGTGTGAGAGGGCAACAGCCTTTCTGCTACTTCCACATCCTGTTTTCAATTAGGTTGGATAAAAAACAGGAAATGAGATTGCTGGGACCCATTTAAGTGCTTGTTTTCATTTTGGAAATCTCAACTGACTTTACTCTCGTGGCTGCAACATTCTTCAGCCTGACAGTCATGAGAAAAGATGCTACTGTTTTTGCATCCTCAACAAAATTTGTTATTTTTCTACCATTTTAGCAACAGCCAAGGTATCATGTGTGAAGGTTAATCTCGTCCTTTTGCTTTGTTTTTCCCTGACATACAGTCACTAAATCTATGTGCTCCTTGGAGGACTGACTATTGAGCTCTTATACTCATTTATTAACTGGCTACATTTTATTTCTTTTTTACTGACTTGTAAAAATTCCTAACATATTTTAGATACTTACCATTTACCAGATGCACAGTTGTAAAGTATTTCCACTTGTTTCATTAGCTGACTCTTGACTGTTTTTGCTGTATGAATGGGTCATTATTTGATAAGGTCTCACTTGTATTCTTATTCTGTTTTTAATTATAGAGCTTTAGTTGTAAGAGTAAAAAAAAACTTTGTAAATAATGCACATTCTCTAGAGTTTCTTTTATTTTTGAGTTTCATTAATTTAGATTTCTCAATTACGTTTTTAGTACACTTGATTTGATTTAGCTCCATACTGTAAAATGTGTCCCATCTTGTGTCAACATTTTTTGTATAGCTATCTATGGTTTGTAAGAACATTAATTCAGAAAATGTCCTTTTCTCTTTGTATACATTTTGAATCTTAGCTGAAAAAAATTTAGATGTGTGAATGGTTATATGTCTGAGATCTTATTCTGTTCCATTGATCTTTCTGCCTGTCTTTGTAACACACAGTTTATGTTACAATAATTTGCCAATATTCTTGTGCTAATAACAAATAGGGGGGTTACAAGTAGCCTTTTCCAAGGTTGCTTAAATGGCTAAGAGTTCTTTTTGATTTGTATATTTTGTTTTTATATTTAAGTGAATGAATGGATGTTGATAGTAATTTCTCAAACTCTGTAGATACTTTGGGCTGTTCAGCCATTTTTATAACATTTATCTTCCAATCTCTGAATACAGGATATCTTTATAATTATTTAAGTCTTCTTTAATTTTTTTCAGATAACTTTGTACTTCTTCATTTGCAAATCTATCATCTACTTAGGTTCATTTATTTATGTGTTTTTATCCTGTGAATGGCATAGTCAGTTTATTTTTCTGCTTGTTAATAAATAGAAAAACAATTGTTTTAAATATGATTTTCTCTCGTTTGCAATTTTGTTAAATTTACTTAATAGTTTATTAGAACTTGGAGAAAGCTTTAGTTCTTAAGAAACTGTCATTTTGAAACAAAGATGGTATGGCTAGCTTTTCAATCTGTACTTTAGTTATTCTTCCTCTAATTTAATTGTTCAAGGTGTTTTATTCAATATTGTATGAATATAAAGAAAGGAATGGAGATCTTTACATTATTATTTACCTTAAATGAAAAAAATACCCTTTTCCTCTTTCATTTAATACTACCTACATATTTTTTCTATGAATTAACTTTAAAGTGACCAGAAAAATTTTAATATACTTAATCTGTGAGGGTATTCATTTCAAAAAGATGCTGTCTTTTATCTTTTATTTAATACAGTTTAGAGGATCATATGATCTTTACTCTCATTATAAAAATAATAAATATGGCATATTGCTACTTGGTATTCATTTGTAGAATTATTAATAACTACTAGAGCCGGATGCTACTGTGCCATGGCACGTGGTCATTTTTTTTCTTTTTTACTCCAAAAACTATTTATATTTATTTATTTATTTTATATTAATCACAAGTTATATACTTTGTATCCCAGCCATAGTCCCCTCATTCCCTCCCAATCTCCCCTTCAATCCCTCATCTCCTCCCTACCCCTTTCCAAGTCCTCTGATAGGGGAGGATCTCCTCCCCTTCCATCTAAACCTAGCTTATTAGATCTTTTCAGGACTGGCTGCAAAGTCCTCTTCTGTGGCCTAGCAAGGCTGCTCCTCCCTCAGGGGTGGGAGGATGGAGGGTCAAAGAGCCAGCCATTGAGTTCATGTCAGAAATAGTCCCCGTTCCCCTTAATAGGGTACCTACTTGGATACTAAGCTACCATGGGCTACATCCGAGCAGGGGATCTACATTATATCCATACATGGTCCTTGGTTGGAGAAACAGTCTCATAAAAGACCTGTGTACCCTCATATATTTGGTCCTTGTGGAGCTCCTATCCTCTCCAGGTCTTACTAACATCCCCTTCTTTCATATGATTTCCTGCACTATGCCGAAGGTTTGGTTATGAGTCTTAGTATCTGCTTTGATACACTACTAGGTAGAGTTTTTCAGAGGCCCTCGGTGGAATGTTCCTATCCTGTTACTTATTTTCTCCTACCTCCAATGTGAGGATTGAACATCTTACCCTGGGTCCTCTTTATTGTTTATCTTCTTTAGGTGTATAGATTTCAGTATGTTTATCCTATCTAAGGGAGTATAGACCATGTGTGTCTTTCTGCTTTTGAGATACCTCACTTATGATGATCATTTCTAGGTCTCACCATTTGCCTGCAAATTTCATGATTTCCTTGTTTTTAATTGCTGAGTAGTATTCCATTGTGTTAAAGTACCACAATTTCTGTATCCATTCTTCAACTGAGGGACATCTGCGTTGTTTCCAGGTTCTGGCTATTACAAATAAGGCTGCTAAAAACATAGTTGAGCAAATGTCCTTGTGTAGGTGAACATCTTTTGGATATATGCCTAGGAGTGGTATAGCTGGGTCTTGAGGAAGCACTATTCCTAATTGTCTAAGAAAGAGTCAGATTGATTTCAAAAGTGGTTATACAAGTTTGCATTCTCACGAGCAATGGAGGAGGGTTCCTCTTTCTCCACAACCTCTCCAGCATGTGTTGTCATTTGAGTTTTTGATCTTAGACATTCTGATTGGTGTCAGGTGAAATCTCAGGGTCAATTTGATTTGCATCTCTCTGATGGTTAAGGATGTTGAGCATTTAAGTGTTTTTAGTCATTTGATATTCCTCTTTGAGAATTCTCTGTTTAGCACTGCACCCCATTTTTTGAATGGATTACATTTTTCTTGCTGTTTAACTTGTTGAGTTCTTTATATATTCTTGATATTGGCCCTCTGTCAGATACAAGTTTAGTGAAGATCCTTTTCCAGACTGTAGGTTGTAGTTCCCTTCTGATTACAGTTTCCTTTGCTTTACAGAAGCTTTTCAGTCACATGAGGTCCCATTTATTAATTGTTGATCTTAGAGCCTGTGCTGCTAGTGATATGTTCAGGAAGTTGTCTCCTATGCCAATGAGTTCAAGGCTTTTCCCTAATTTTTCTTCTAACAAGTTTAGTGAGTTTGGTCTTAGATCCACTTGGACTTTATTTTGGGGCGGGGTGATACATAAGGATCTATTTGCATTTTCACCTGTAGACGTCCAGTTAGACCACCATCATTTGTTGAAGTGGCTATCTTTTTCCATTTTATTATTTTGGCTTCTTTGTCAAAAATAATGTGTCCGTAGGTGTGTGGTTTAATTTCTGGGTTTTCACTTTGATTCCATTGCTCCACCATTCTGTTTCTATGCCAGTACCACAGTTTTTATTACTGTCCCTTGTAGAACAGCTTGGCATCTGGAATGGAGATACCTCCAGAATATCTGTACAGGATTGGGTTTTTCTTTTTTTTTAAATATTAGTTATAGTTTATTAACTTTGTATCCCTGCTGTATCCCCCTCCCTCATTTCCCACCAATCCCACCCATCCTCCCTCCTCTCCTCCCTACACCATTCCAAGTCCACTGCTAGGGGAGTTTTCCTCCTCTTCCATCTAACCCTAGCTTATCAGGTATCTTCAGGATTGGCTGCAATGTCCTCCTCTATGGCCTAGAAGGGCTGCTCCTCACTTGGGGTTGGGGGGAGGTCAAAGAGCCCACCACTGAGTTCATGTCAGAAATAGTCCCTATTCCACTTAATAGGGTACCCACTTGGATACTGAGCTACCATGGGATATATCCCAGCAGAGGTTCTAGGATATATCCATACATGGTCCTTGGTTGGGGTCTCATATAAGACCCCTGTGCCCAGATATATTTGGTCCTTTTGGAGCACCGGTCCTTTCCAGGTTATATTAACCACCCCTTCTTTCTTATGATTCCCTACTCTCTGCTGAAGGAAGGGTTGGTTACAAGACTTACTATCTGCTTTGATACACTGCTAGATAGAGTCTTTCAGAGGCCCTCTGTGGTAGGCTCCTGTCCTGTTACTTGTTTTCTCCTAAGTCAAATGACCATTCCATTTGTCTTTCTGAGTGAGGATTGATCATCTTACCCCAGGTACTCTCTCTGGTTTATCTTCTTTAGGTGTATAGATTTCAATATGTTCATCCCATGATATAGGTCTATATAAGCGAGTATATACCATGTGGGTATTTCTGCTTTTGGGATACCTCACTCAGGATGATCGTTTCTAGGTCCCACCATTTGCCTGAAAATTTCATGATTTCCTTGTTTTTAATTGCTGAGTAGTATTTCATTGTGTAAAAGTACCACAATTTCTGTATCCATTCTTCAACCGAGGGACATCTGGGTTGTTTCTAGGTTCTGTCTATTACAAATAAAGCTGTTACAAACATGGTTGAGCAAATGTCCTTGATGTGTACTTGAACATCATTTAGATATAGTCCTATATCCCACCAGCAATGGAGGAGAGTTCCCCTTCCTCTACAACCTCTGCAGCATGTGTATTCACTTGAGTGTTTGATCTTAGCCATTCTGATGGGTATCTGGTGAAATCTCAGGGTCGTTTTGATTTGCATTTCTCTGATGGCTAAGGACATTGAGCATTTCTTTAAGTGTTCTTCTGCCTTTCTGTATTCCTCTACAAAGAATTCTCTGTTTAGCTCTGTACCCCATTTTCTAATCTGATTGCTTGAATTGTTGCCTTTTAACTTCTTTAGTACTATATATATTCTGGATATCAGCCCTCTGTCAGATAAAGGTTGGTGAAGCTCCTTTCCCAGTCTGAAGGCTCTCGTTTTGTTCTAACAACAGTATCTTTTGCTTTGTTTCATAAAGTCCCATTTATTGTTGTCTCTCTTAGAGCCTGTGCTGTAAGTGTTCTGTTCAGGAAGTTCTCACCTGTGCCAATGAATTTAAGGCTCTTCCCCACTTTTCCTTCTAACCAATTTAGTGTGTGTGGTTTTATGTTGAGGTCTTTGATCCACTTGGGCTTTGGTTTTGTGCAGGGTGATAAATATGGATCTATTTTCATTTTTCCACATATAGACATCCAGTTGGATCATTTGTTGAAGATACTGTTTTTTTTTTTTTTTCCATTGGATGGTTTTGGCTTCTTTGCGAAAAATCAAGTATCCATAGGAGTGTGGGGTTTATTTCTATTCAATGCCATTGATCCATTATTCTGTTTCTATGTCAATACCATGCAGTTTTTATTACTATTGCTCTGTATTGCAGCTTGAGATCAGGAATGGAGATGCTTCCAGATGATCTCTTGTTGTACAGGATCCTGTTGGGAATTCTGGGTTTTTTGTTTCTCCATATAAACTTGATAATTTTTCTCTCAAGGTCTACAAAGAATTGTGTTGGTATTAGGAAGGGAATTGCACTGAATCTGTAGATTGCTTTTGGCAGAATAGCCATTTTCACTATATTAATCCTACCGATACACAAGCATGGGAGATCTTTCCATCTTCTTTTTTTTTTT
>JAQQSO010007142.1:0-10825 GCA_028658305.1 Pachyuromys duprasi | reverse complement strand
AGGCTTTAAAGTTTGAAAATTCATGTACAAGTTTTATCACTAGTCATCCAAAATTCAGGTGACATGTTCTCAACCAGCTCTCTTTCCCATGCAACAGTAACTTACTTGTAAAGCTGCCATCACTAACAAGTTCTCAGGATCTTTGGAGTTATCTAAGTTGTTATGCTGCTGTTCTTATCTTAGCTGATCACTTTCCACATGGAAATTCACATTATATTAAAGTGTCAGCTGTCAAGAACACTCTATGACAGTGTCACAGGCACAGTCAGTCTTTGGTGGTAGGTGTCTACTGGAATGGCCTAGTTCTTCGAGGGGCTTATATTACCTCATCGAGATGTTTGCCTTCCTCACATGGACTTCTTTTTAATTTTACTGAAAATATTTTTGAGTTCTATATTCTGATCAGTTTTCCATGCCCCATTTCTTATTAAATTCACCCCAAATCCCCTTTAATTCAACTCCACATCTTCTTTCTATCATTATTTTGAAAACAAACAAACGAATAGACAAATTTAAAAAAAAAACCATAATAAATGAAACAAGCAGAAAAGAGAAAAACAAAAAGTATGAGGAACAAGATCATGTCTGCCAATGAGTTTCAGTAAAACTAGAATAATGGTATTATCTCTGTTGCTGTTGTTGTTGTTTAGCTTTAAGCAATGCCCTCTGGGTGCCCTAATATGGCAAAGGGACAAACATACTCAAATTATAAACATTTGTAATCCTTACAACATATGCCAAAAGCCTAACACCCGGGAGTCTGTAAAAAGAGTTTTCTGAAAGATGAGTAAGGAAGAAGCTTCATAAAGGAAAGTAATATCCATATAAAAGAGACTCATAGTCCCAAGAGCCACTGTCTTTCTTTCTTTCTTTCTTTCTTTCTTTCTTTCTTTCTTTCTTTCTTTCTTTCTTTCTTTCTTTCTTAGCTCTATATCCCATTTTTGGTAATTTTTATTAATTACACTTTATTCACTTTGTATCCCCCCTGTAGCTCCCTCCTACCCTCACAATCCTTCCCTCTCTCCCTGTTCTCCATGCTTGCCCCTCTCCAAGTCCACTGATAGGGGAGGTCTTCCTTCCCTTCCTCCTGATCCTAGTCTATTAGGTATCATTAGGAGTGGCTGCATTGTCTTCCTCTGTGGCCTGGTAAAGCCACTCTGTTTCTTGGGCTTGTTGAAGACACAGTATGAGCATATCAGGTATGAGAATCCAGGCACTACTCATGCTCTAGCATATTTGCTAGTGCTTCACCTTGGACTTCCTCAGCTTAGAAAATTTAAGAATTAAAATTTGTAAATTAAAAAAATAAACAAAAAAATAAATAAACTTTTTGAATTTTATTTATAAACTAATGGGTTTATGGTGCTTCATTATAGATAGCTAAATAAAGTATGAAAAATATTTGCTTAGAAATTTGCTTTCATTTCACTTTGCTCAGTCATGTAAATTATAATTTTTTAGATGTGATGCATCTTGATAAAATATATTACAACACAGCATGAAATAATAAAACAATAGGAAAATAATGCCAGGAATGTGGCACAATTATTTACATTAATTCTTGAAATTTTCTAATACTCAGATTCGAAACTTGTTGCCCACTTGTGTTGCAGAGGTTGAATCTACTAGTTTTGAATGACATAGTAAAATTTAGCTGTCTCATCTTTATAATTCAGTATGTGATTTGTTCATTTTTGTTAATCATGGACTCTTTTTTCTCACTTATTTGTATGAGTACAAAGGCTACCATTGGGAATCTGTTTTGATCAAAGCAAATCATGTAAAGTAAATGCCAGTGTGTTTTCTATGTGCTCTAAACATAATTTTCTTAGGTGGATTTGTGTGCTGCTTCTAAAATCAACGTCTTAAATACCTTCTAATGGAAAAATGCAGGTGATTAAGCCCTGTCAAATATTTAACCAATGGATGTTGATGAACCACTAGCTTTTAAGAAGTCGTTCTAAACCAAAGATTAAAATTTGAATTTGCTGTGATAAGTACAAATCCTACAGAATTCAATATTGAGACTACATCTACAATTTGAGCAATATTTAGTATAAGTGATTTTGCATATTACTTACAAAATAGATTAGAGGAAAGATTGCTGTTTAACTCTGCAATTTAGCATTTCTGTGCACCTACCATGGGCTAAGTTACACAACTAAGTATAAGAAAAGCACACATGGTTTTAGGTAGATATAACTGGATAATGTAAAAATATATTTGGTTTTTGAAAATCTGCTTCTTCCTATGATGGTTCTTTAGGTTCCTTTTTATACTTAACATTAATCACTTAATTTCTCTTGTGATAGCTAGTTTTTGCTTTTTGTATCTACTATTAAGTACTTCAATATATGGATTTTGAACTCAGAACAATAAATATAAAAACCAACATTAATATTAAAGATACATATTAGGTATAAGTCAAATACAGAAATATTTAACACACATATATATAACAGTATATATTTAATATATAATACATAACATTTAATATATAACAGTAAACATAAATGTAGAATTTTGATCCATCAAATTATGAGTATTTAAGGCCCCATGTGGTTTACAGGAAAAAGTATGTTCAATAAAAAAATGAAAAAATATTTCCGAGACTACCAAAGACATGAACGTTCTCCTTTACCATGGAGACAATAGGACCACACACAAAAATTACATGATGAGTAAAGATATACAGATATCAGTAGCCCTGCTCTGATATAAGGATGAGCAGGAGACAGCTTCAGGTTGATAAGAGTCCAAACAACGTATAGGTCTACTTAATGAAAAGTTATTAACCATAAAAACAGTTTTCAATAATGAATTGATATGACATCAGTAAAAGATTCTCTACTAATTAACAACAATGAAGATGAAAAATGGATTTTCAAAATGGTTTAGCTGATCAATACACCATTCAATGGTAACAGCAGGTTACTGGCCAATAGAAGGGTAGCTGGGATAGGGAACAGGGAGGGTTGGGGTAAGGGGGTTCTCTGCCCCTTTGTTATATTTAGAAGGCCTTGTTTCCTTGCTGTCATCCATCCTCTCTGGCTCTTACAATCTTTTTCCTCCTCGACAGGATTCACTGAGTCTTGAAGGGAAAGACTTGATAAACATCTTATTTAGGACTGATTGCTGCAAGGTCTGTATATTGTCCATTTGCAGATCTCTGTATGTCTTCCTGTCTCCTACAAGAAGAAGCTTCTCTGATATTGGCTGATTTTTGAGTATAGAAGACTGTCATTAGGATATATTACATAATTTTAGCACAACAATAGTATTTGTTTAATCTGAGATCCATGGTCTACCTTGTCTCAGGTTCTCAGCCAAAAAATCGGTCCTTCTCTCTATGAATAAACATGCTACTATATGATTGGGACTTGTGTTTTCCTTCGGGCATGTTTGTAAAAGTTTTGTTTTCAATTTTTAATATGGGACCAGGTAAGAATTCAGTGATATAAACAATATAATGCATATGTGTCTGCATATATTCACACAATAACATACATGTGGTTTCATACTTACTTAATGCCAGCCAATTAATTCAATTTTTAATTTGTGTTCCTTAAAAAGAGTATCTCACTATGCATTTAAAGTTCTGAAAATCAATGTAGCCAAGGCTGTCCTTGAATGAGTAGTGATCTCCCTGCAAAGTTTTCTAAAATGGAGTCTTGTCCCCAGCTTAACTCATCAACATAGAAACAAAAGTCCTGTGTGTCAAGAGCAGTGGACATTGCATAATATTTAGTGACACTAAGGCTGCATAAGTCATTCTGGGAAGTCTGGCTGATACTTCTATGAAGAGACTAGTCTTTTAACGTGATAGTTTACGTTAAAAGTTATAGTTAAAAGATAGTTCTAGTGTTTGAAAAGCAGAATATGTGAAAGAATGCTTTATACAATTGAAACTCCACTTAGTAATTAGTACAGTATATAAACTATCTTCCAACCTCTAACAGTTTGGATCATACAAAGAATTCTTGCTAATAGGTCCAAGAATCAAAACCCAAACTTTAAGAGGCATTTCCCAAACGGTGTTCCTGGCTTTGATATTTATTTTCCATCCCAAACTGAGAGAAAATTAATGTGCAGATATTTAGGATCCTTGTTGTATAGTTATAGCTCATTTGTCAGCCTCTAATTAATAGGGAGAATACTCTAAGATGGAGAAAGTGTCCATAAGTCTGAAGTTTAATTCTTTGCTTTCCTTTACTTAAGCAGGAAATTTAAAAATTTTATTGAGAGCCTTATGAAAACAAAATGATAAATAGTATGAAAATATTACTTTATCTTAAGTTTTATTGTTATAATATTTTAATGAAATTATGAACAATATAATATGTTTCTTTTCACTTCCTTTTGAGTATTGACTTGTCTATATGGATGAGGTTCTAAAAATGTTTTTTATGTGAGTATTTCCAGCAATCAAATATATTTATTAGCAGTTTGTCTCATTTAGCTTGTCAAATACTTTGCACTGATGAAGAACTTTATCTATAGTCTTTACTAAATCAGTAAATTAATACTTACCTGAACCTATTTACTGAAAATCACACTTCAAAAAATTTATAGACCTGCCATTCAGGATATTCAGGATATGGACAGACTTAATTTGTCACCAAACAAAAGATTTCATTTTGATCAAAATGTTTGATCTATATGTTATAACATCAATAGACAATTTGCCATCACATTAATATTCACAGTTAAACATTATCGAGAGACATGTGATTCATGAATTTTTTATGCTATCTGTGTCAATGTTCTCTACCAATGGTGCTACATTTTACTTAGTTTTATGTTTGGTAGTATGTAGCTTGCTAGTATATATTAAATATCAAAATTCTTTTCAGCTTTCAGTGACTTTAAATTATCACCATGTTGTACTTCACACATAAGAAATATGAAAACTAGCCAGGCACGATGGAGCACACCTTTAATCCTAGTGCTCTGCTAGGCAGAGGCAGGTAGATCTCTTTGAGTTCAAGACCAGCCTGGTCTACAAAGTGAGCCCAGATACATTTCCCAGAGTGAAGATTACTAACTAACAAAGTGAATTAAACCACATTTTTGCTTTAATTCATGTATCATCCATAGTGGTTTTGCTATCATTTCAGTGCAATGTATAAACATACAAAGGAAAGAAGATCACATCATATCTACTTCCACACAGGACAAAGGAGTATAATTTTACACCATAGCCATTCAACAGACATTTAGAAAACGTGAACCTGATATTGTGAAATGAATATTAATATGATAATTTATCCTTACATATACTAACATTCATTACCTGAAAGATGACTGTAGTTATATCTAGTAGAAAATATCACATTTAGCCAAAATAATGTGTACGTATGGAAGGTGGGATAAGCACCTGTTCAAATGATTGGAACTAAGTCACATAACCATATAAAATCTATATTTCTAGACATTATTAAATGTAATAAAATCTATCTGCCCTGATTTGAAATACCCACACAGCTTATTGTTGAAGATATGATCCACAGCCAGTGGAATTTGTTTGGGAAATTTTGGAAAACACAGGATTTGGAAAAAAGTGTGTTATTAGAGGGCATGTCCATGGTTTCAGTAGCTTGTGTCTTGAATATCTACTTCCTTCTTGTTTGCTGTCTGCCATGAGTTGAATTGCAAATCCAATCCATTCTAACATGATCACAGGACCCGAAATGTAGAATCAGTTGCCACAGACTGAAACCTCTGAAAATGTAAGTCAAATACATTGTTCCTTTTTCAGATATCCTTCCAGATAGTCCGTCACAGATAAGGAAAAGTTGAAAAGGGATAAGTAATACTTGAGGAGTGTATGTTTCTTGGGGCTAAACTTGTCCATGTGTTTTGTGGGCGGGGGGGAGCAGAAACTAGGACGCATGTAAAATGTCTATGTATACAACAGTGTGAGCTTGGAAAGCCCCGGAATATCACAAGTAAATCCAAATTCGCTAACATAGCAAAGGTACAGTAGACCAACGTGCAGATTGAAATGTGAACAAAAAAAAACTGCTCAGGAGGAATGAGAGAAAAATGCTGGATCTCTTAGAAAGTGAACAAGAAGCTGGCAAAGATCTCGTTTGCATATTGATTGTTTGTATCCTGAGATTTTGTATAAAGAAGAGTTTAAAGGGATGAATAATTCTTCAAGGCATAATTAAGAATGACACTTAGGAGACATTACTACATGCATTCTCCGAGTTTACAGTGAAAACTCAGAGAAAGGCCTAGGAAAATTTGGCTGTAGGGAAAGAATGGTTTCAGATGGGACTAGGTCCATTAAATAGTAGGTATTATGCCTTAATGATGTCCCTGGTAATAGCCAGTAATCACTGATGGCAGACTCAAGTCTAAAACGTATCAACTCTGTCATCTTCAGTACGTCAACTCATCATCTCTGAAATGCTTGTTCTTCAACTTGAGAAAAGGGAGAATGTTTAGTTGCCTCCACATATATGACAAGAATATATGCTGACTGACTATTCAACTAGAGTTCAATGAATTTTTAGCTCACTCTGAGAAATGCAATAAAATAAAAGTTTAAAATCCTAAAAAAAAAACCCAAAAACCTGTCTCAACTCATTTGAAAGAGCTCTATTTGTTGAGTGAGCTCTGAGGTTGTTGCCTGCACACCATTTCCTAGAGAAGTAGTTTACCTGCTTTATTTATTTATTTTCTTACTTACCTACCTATTTACTTACTTATTTTTAAGCCATCTACATACTCAGAGGTCACTACAGCTTTGATTTAATGGGTCTCTGATCCTGCTCACCTACTGCTCAAGCTGTTAGTGAATCTTGTTACTATCTGTGGGATGCTGATTTTGAAGGTAAACAAAATCCAAGTGTTACTGGATTGTGGCAGCTTCACTCAGATTTCTAAGGAAGACTTTGGAGGACAAGGAATCCTGACATATACTTCTCAAAGACTTTTCCCTCTTGCAATATCTAACCCATGGGGTAAGGGCAGAAATCATACATGGGGTAGAACTCCCATGTAATCACTTTGTAAGGGTCTAACCGCTGTTACATTAGACATAAAAATATCTAGCTAATAAAGCTGGAAGAGATTTTCAAATAAGCTTTGTAACCTTGTTTCAACTTTCATCTGAGGAAATAACTGAAACACTGTTTTATTTTTAAATAAGTTTTGCCATCTAAATATCCCAGACATAGAAGATTATGTAAATGTTAGGTTAGCTATATATAAAGTTTGAGTGACAAATTTTAATAACTAAAATGTTCCCAAATCTCAAATCTTAAAAAAGATTAGAAGGGATTAGCAATGATATTTTTCTTTCCACTGTCACCACACAAGTAAGATTGAACCAAGATTCCATCCATGTAAATACTGAAGAAAGTTTATTATGATAGGAAGAGTTGTTTTATTAGGCTTTGTAAAGCTTGCATATGGAAGCATATGAAGAGAAAACGGTTTATTTAGTTTCATATATATGTGTGTGTGTGAATGTATGTGTGTGTGTATGTTTAAAAAGCATGCACTGTGTGGACAGGATTTTCTGAGGATATCCACACACACATATAATACATGTAACTTTATGTCTGTAAATCATTAATATATAATACATACACATGTATATACTTGTGGGATGCTTCGTTAACTGGAATTCATAAGAGAAGCAGTGATAAAATTAAGGAGGCATTAATCTTTCTTTTAGGAATATTCATACTCGTTGCTTAAAAGCAGCTTGAGTAAGTCTGTCATTACTCTGAGAGAACTCACACATTTTTTACATTGCTTACCCTCCTTCCTTTGGGACTTCTCAGTGAAAAGTCAGATTACTGTACTAACCAAGCTTTCTGGGCTTCAGTTGCCTCATCAATAATTGGGATAATTACACATTACTAGTATGCACCTGTAGCCTGGATTCAGGCTGCTCTCTTAGAACCATGGTTTATCCAAACCACATTTTCAGTGCGTACATGGGCTGTCAGCTGCAAGATGTGTTTTCATTCTGAGTCTAACCCAGGCTTCACATACACTGAATATCACAGTATGACTTAGCCTGGAAGTTATATTTTTCTGATAACTACTTTTGCCTTTTCTTCAGTCTTTTCATACCCAACAAGCTCAATTATGTAGTTACCATTTCTTCTTTTCAATGTTCATTCACTCTTTCTTTAAAAGCAAAGGCCTGGACTAAATACAATGTTCAAAATGAAGAAAAGCTATGTGGAAGAAAGAGCTATATTCAGTATTCAGTGTTCATAACAGAGATAAATATATCTACCTATTCAGAATCTAAAGGTGTAAAAGAATAGTTTCAGATCATTGGGCACAGTAGACCAACTCAAGCCTTCCACATTTCTGCAGTTAATATGTCTTGGTTTAGCCAAGATCTGTAAATGGCTCAGAAGCCTCATATATATATGTGTATTTGATTATATTTCTATAAACTATTCAGTACAAAACTTGCCAAAATAATTTTATCAAGCTATATATTCTTGCAATATGAAAGTTAAACAATTGGTTAATAGTGAACACATCAATTTATAAAGCCTGACTAATTTTAGTGAATAAGAAAATAGAGGATACACTTTCTGAGAGGCCCTGATATTCAGTCTAAAACTGATACGTTATCAAATTAATTTAGATACATTTGTAATGTTAGTGTAGTTAATAATGCAATTTTGAGTCTACAATAAATGAGAAATGATTTTTAGGTAATTAATATGTTAATTTGTTTTATTTTCATCATGGATATTCTGTAGTGTGATGACTTTAGCAGTGACAGTCCTGAAACTCAAAAAGTATTCTAGTTTGCTGAACAATTAGCAAGTTTTTCTTCAATCACAAAAAAAAACAAAATTAAAAACACATTAGGGAAGAGAAACTATAAAAGAATTTTAAACAGACTTACATTTTCATCGTTTATTTATTTATTAATACCATACATCCGTTACCTCATTACAAGGGGAGCTGAAGCCGCAGAATCACAAATCCAAGGTCAGTTTGAGCTACATATGAGACTCTGTAAAAGACTATTGAAAAATAAAAAGGAATAAAACGTGAAAATTTTGATAATATTTAGTGTAATACATACAAGAATTCTATAATATAAATAAAGGCTACAGCAGCAACAGTAGTTGAATGAAAATTGGAGCATCTTCATGCTTACTCTGTTTTATATTTTAATTGGTTGCATTTTAATCTTGTAATACGGCAACCTGAAATACTAGTCTCTCAGTTGTGAAAATTATTCTTCCCATGCTCATCAGATTGGATGGGCTGGAGAAGGCTGATACAGGGGGAGGAAGACTCCCCTTTCCTGGAGGGAAAATCGAGACGGGAAAGGGAATGAAGGGAAGCATGAAGACTGGGAGGAGAGAAGGAAGGGGCCACAGCTGGGATATAAAGCAAATAATGTGAAGTAAAAAAGTAGTTAAAACCAACATATCTGCATACATCCCTGATCTGCTGGGTATCTATTTAAAAAATAAAATAAAATAAAATAAAATAAAATAAAATAAAATAAAATAAAATAAAATAAAATAAAATAAAATAAAAGCTGACTTTCTTTGAAAAAAAGAATATAAAAGAATAAGAAGATTCATAAGTCTGGGCCCTGTTATCTTTCTTTTGTTTCTTTCTTTTTCTATTCTTTTGTTTGTTTGTTTGTTTGTTTGTTTGTTTTTGGCTCTCCTTGTGTTGCTCCTGTCCCCTCTGTGTGTCCTTTTATATGCTCCTTTTTTCATAAGACTCCCTGTGCTCTGTCTGAAGTTTATCTATGAGTCTCTACATCTGCTTTGATCTCCTTGTTGGGTCTTTTAGAGGACATCTACAGTAGGCTCCAGTCCTGCTTCCTCTCTTCTACTGCTTCTGGTGTCTATCCTGTTTGTACTTCTGAAAAAGAATTAAGCATCTTCCCTAGGGTCCTCCTTTTCATTTAGCTTCTTTACGTTGTAGATATTAGCATATTTCCCTACATAATGTGGCTAATATGAACTTATAAGTGAGCATATACCATGTGTCTCTCTCTGCTTCTAGAATATTCCACTCCTGATGCATCAACCAAAGACCATATGTAGAGAGGAAATAGGACCCCTGTTCAGATGTACTACATAGACAGCTCCATGTGGGTTCCCTAGTAAAAGGAGAAGAGATAGTCCCTGACATGAACTAAGTTGTCTGTTTCTTTTTTTAATGTAATTTATTTCTTTTTATATTAATCAAAGGTTAGGTACTTTGTATCCCAGGCGTAGCCCCCTCCCTCATTCCCTCCCACTCTCCCCATCCCTCCCTCATCTCCTCCTTGGCCCCCTCCAAGTCCACTGATGGGGGAGGACCTCCTCCTCTTCCATCCAACCCTAGTTTATCTTGTCTCTTCAGGGCTGGCTGCAATGTCCTCTTCTGGGATCTAGCTAGCTGTTACTCCCAGGCGTGTGTGGGGGAGGGTAAAAGAGCCAGCCATGGAGTTCATGACAGAAATAGTCCCTGTTCCCCTTACTAGGGTCTCCAGTTGGATACTGAGCTACCATGGGCCATATCTGAGCGGGGGTTCTAGGTTATAGCCATACATGGTCCTTGGTTGGAGAAACCATCTTGTAAAAGACCCCTGTGCCCTGATCTATTTGGTCTTTGTGGAGCTCTTGTTCTCCCTGAGTCTTACTAACTCCCCCTATTTTCATTATTATTTCCAGCCCTCTGCTGAAGGCTTGGTTGTGAGTCTTAAAATCTGCTTTGATACATTGCTATATTGATTTTTTCAGAGGCCCTCTTTGGTATGCTCCTGCCCTGTTGCTTGATTTCTCCTACATTCAATGTCTATCCCATTTGTCCATCTAAACTAGCA
>JAQQSO010007141.1:0-10825 GCA_028658305.1 Pachyuromys duprasi | reverse complement strand
GGCAAGAGGATTTTCTTTTCTGAAATAATTTATTAGGTGTTCTGTAGGCCTCTTGTATTCTTATAGGGCTCTCCTTTAAGTTGGGGAAATTTCCTTCTATGATTTTGTTGAAATATTTTCTGGGCCTTGGAGGAGGGAATCTTCTTTTTCCTCTATTTCTATTCCTCTTAGGTTTTGTCTTTTTATGTTGTTTTGGATTTCTTGGATGATTTGTGTCAGGAATTTCTTAGATTTATTGTTTTCTTTGACGGATACATAGATTTCTTCCATTGTATCTTCCACACCTGATATTCTTTCTTCCATCTCTTGTAGTCTGTTGGTTATGCTTACCTCTGTAGTTCCTGTTTTCTTTTCTAGGTCCTCTCCCTTCATGATTCCTCCATTTCTGTTTTCTTTAATTTTTCCAATTCTATCTCCAGATCTTGAACTGTTTTGTTGATTTCCTTCACCTGTGTGATTGTATTTTCCTGTTTTTCCTTCAATTTAGTTTAGCTGCTTGGGGTTTGAACATTCCTGTTTCTTTTATTTCTTTCAGTGATTTAATTAATTCTTCTCTGAAAGCCACAACTGTTTGGTTACATCTTCCTGTATTTCTTCATGAATGGCTATAATCTGTTTTACTATATCTTCCTCTAACTCTTTATGCATTTTAATTGCTTCCTCCATTAACCTTTTAATAAGCATAGATGTAAGGTCATCTTCTTGAATTTCACTTATGTTAGGATGTCCAGGGCTACTTGCTCCTGGATAACTAGGTTCTGGGGATGCCATATTGCTTTGCCTTTTGTTGGTTGTGTTTTTACACTGGCCTCTACCCATCTGGCTCTCTCAGGTGTTGTCTGTTAATTTCTGGTGCCTGCTGCATAGTGGGGTGGGGAGAATACCCTTGGCAGGGTTCTAAAGTAGATCTCCTCAGCTTTTTGAGTATGCTCAACTGAATGGTTGTGCTTCTCAGGAATTGTCATAGTTCACCTCAGGCATATGGACCTGTGTGGTAACTGTGGTGTTCAGGAAGGCTCTCCTCTCATCAGAGAAGTCCTGGAGAAGGCTGTCGTGCTGCTGTTTGTTGTTGTTGTTGTTGTTGTTGTTGTTGTTGTTTTGTTTTTTGCTCTGAGTTTAGTGAGCTGCAGCTACAGCTGCTGTATTTTTTTGGGCTATTTTCAGTAGCCTTCCTGCAGTCCTCTTAAAGAACCAGTGAGTCCTGAGGTTTTGTCAGTTTAACTAGGGATGACAAGTCGCAATTGAAACCAGTATCTAAGGGCTGCTCTGATGGTTCTCAGGCTTTTGTAGGTCTGAGGTTGCAGCTGTGTGCCCCTGTGCCCTAGCAGTAATCAATCGCAGATGAGCAGGGTACTCATGCCTGCCAGAGAAGGCTAGAGCCTGGTGCCTATGTGAACCCAGAAAGTCTTCTGGAGCTGGGTGTCCTGAGTGATGGACCTGATGATCCCTCTGCTGTGGGGTTTTCTCCAGGCAGGGACACCCAGACTGTGTTTTGAGGACCGCAATTCTTTCTGGGAGGGCGAGTAAAACCCACGCTCACGAGTAAAAACCACAATTGGGCGCCTGGACTGCTGCCAGAGAATTTTTTGGGTGGGGGTGGCGGCTTAGTGCTCTGGGTTCAAACCTGCTGTTCCCCTCTCTGTGGGTTACCTGAGAGAGAGACACAGTCTCTAGAGCTCTGGGGCCCACAGTTCTATTCGGGGCAGCTAGTCAGGCACACAGGCAGGATTGTGCTTGGCGCCTATGTCCCAGGCTTTGGGCTGGTGATTGGGTACCTGGACATTTGCCAAAACTGTAACTTTTCCAGAGAACTTTTCGGAGGTGGGAGTGTCAGCTGAGTGCGCTGAGGTCAAACCTGCTATTCCCCTCCCTGTGGGACACCCGACAGAAAGACTCAGTCTTTGGTGCCTTGGGGCCCACAGTTCTATTGGGGCAGTTAGTAAGGCTTGCAGACAGGACTCTGTACCCCAGGCTTTGGGCTGGTGCCTGGGAGTCTGCCAGACCCAGGTTTCCTGCACCGTGGGGGTTTCTCTTGACTGGAAATCCCAGTCTCCCGTGTTGCGGGGCCACAGTTCAGTCTGGAACAGTGATCAGAGCACGCCAGCGTGTGGCTCTGGGCTGGTGACCAAGTGCCTGGTGGAACTGGGACCTCTTTCACGATTTAGCTGGGAGAGTTGCAGCTGATTGAATCCCACACTGTGGGGTGTCCTCTCACCTGGGAAACACAGGCCGCAGTGTTTTAGGACTGAGAGTTCTGTCTGCAGCTCACTGTGCAGATCCTGCTGTACTGCTGGTCAGAAAGAGTGGCCTCCCACCGCCGCCATCATGGAACCCCCCAGTAATATATTTTAAAGACGTTCACATTGCTCTAGGAAAATAGAAAAGTTATATTGACACTCATGAAGGCACACATCAAAGACTCTAACTTGTGAAATGGAAATATATTTGAAAGGGGAAAGCCTGAACTGAGAATAGCATTGCAGCAGATTCTGCTGTACAACGCCACTGGCGAACATGCTGTTCTTGGACCATCTGAAAGGTGCACAGTGGCCACTGTAAGGCTGAGCTACAGGATGACTACGGCTAGAGCTGCCCACAGAATTACTAGGCATTGTTGTCTATGTAAGGCTGGTTTTGCAGTCGAATTGTAGAAATATAAGAGAAGAGTAGACTCATGCACGTGTCTCAAGATTCAAAAAAGCCCCTGAGGCCAGGAAATGTGTGGGAGGATTAGATTGATTGCAGGGTGCCCTAAGAGCCCAATATGTGCCAAAGAAGGTAAAGCCAAAGTTCAGGGGAATCCTCAGGAAGCTGGAGATGTCAGGACTTCTTAGAGCAATTTGTACATGATTCAGTCTTTGATTCTGTTTATCTTTCTTTTATCTATCTATCTATCTATCTATCTATCTATCTATCTATCTATCTATCTATCTATCTATCTATCACAATCTATTCACTCTGTATCCTCTCTGTAGCCCCCTCCCTCATCTCCTTGTTCCACCTACCTTCCCTCTTCTCCCCCATGCCCTTTCCTGAGTTCCCTCATAAGGGAGGACCTCCTCCCCTTGTATCTGATCCCAGCCTATCAGGTCTCAGCAGGACTGACTGTATGCATTGTGTTTCTCTGTGCCCTGGCAAGGCTGAACCTCACATGAGGAGGTGATCAGAGAGCCAGCCACTGAATTCATGTCAGAGACATCCCTTCTCCCCTTACTAGGAAACCCACTTGGAAACTGAACAGTCTAAGGGCTTCCTCTGAGCAGGGCATCTAGGTCCTCTCCATGCATGGACCTTGGTTGGAGTACTGGTCTCTGCAGGACCCCTGAGCCCAGATTGTTTGTCTCCCTGTGGAGTTCCTGTCCCCTCCTGCTGTTTATGTTTTGTTTTGTTTTTTATCAATGTCAGCAATCATAGAACACATTCTTTTCTGACTTCTCCCCCTTTCTCTTTCCCTATTTCTGTCTTCATATTGCCTTTCTACCTTATCACTACTCATTTCCTCTTTTAGTCCCAATCTCATCTCAACTGTGATTAATCTTTTAAATATAAACCTTGAAAGCAAATGTAAAATTTGGAGAATTAGAGAGTTGCCTAATACATCAGTATTTTTTGAACTAAAGATTTCACTCAGTAATAATATTATACATTTTAGAAGACATACAAATGAATTCAGACATCAGTTTATACTAGAATAACTAAAGTCAATTTAAATTTTTATTGAAGAAACCAAATATTATAGAATAAATGCTATTTTTAAAGTGTGATATATATATACATATATATATATTTACATCATAGTTTAATCAATACTGTTCTCTAACTGTAGTGGGAATATAGAAATTTTTCTAATATGTCTGAAGAAGACAATGAAGATAGATATGTGTTTTATCACTATAGCCCTATATTTTCTAGTTAGGCCTGCATAGAAATACTACAAATATGCCCAGCTAGGGATATATCTAAAGTCTAAGATTCTAAGACTCTTCTTATAATACTGGCTCTCATTTTCTTTGTTACTGACATCTAATATATATGATTGTAACTAATTAAGAAAATTAGTTAATTTGTCTCTAAAATTACTATTTACAATAAGTCTCCATGGTTTGAATTTCTGTGTCTATGTGTGTCTCTCTCAGCTGTTCTCTCTCTCATATAAATGTATGTATGTATGTATGTATGTATGTATGTATGTATGTATGTATGCATGCATGCAAGAGAACTCAAATGTCAGTAGGTGATTGCTGACATATCTCGTAAATCATTAGACTTGAAGAGCAGGATGCAACTCCAATTCTAAGGTCTGATTAAGCACACAAATTACCAGATCCTAAGTTGAGACTCAAATTTTAATCAAGATTTGTAGGGTCAAGTCTATTCCAGAAAAATGCATATATAGCTTCCTGCTAAAATTTAAGGCTAACTTTAGATTGCTTTGTGTAAGAACTTAATTAGTATGTAAAGAAAGTTAAAATAGAGAGGAGATAGCAATGTTTAGTCTTGAAAATTCACATAGAATAATGGAAACCAGAACATAAAAACTTTAGTGCTCTTCCTATATAGACTATACTTTGATAACTTGTCTAGTGAATTACAAACTCAGTCACGTTTGGAAGTTAAATAACCTCATCTCCACCGCCCCAACTGATATTTGAAAAGATTATTGAGAAATAAAACACAAAATACAAAAGAATTCAAGACGAAGATGAATTTATTCAAGTAAAACAAAACAGTATGAAATTGTTTACATAAGGAAAACTTTAAAATGTAGCGACCAAATATGCTTGAAGTCTTCATGAACCTCTAAGAGGTAGATGCTCTGACTCTGAAAATGAGGGAGGAATTTGCTACATGTAAAAAAGTGTTATCGGTTTCTTGCTTCACCTCTGGCCCATGAAAACATTGATAAAATAGGCGTGTCTTTGACAAAATGCCTTTGAAAAATGAACAAAACAAAAATAATAAGAAAAAAATAGTTTTTAATGAGCACATACCAACTAAAACTGAAGCTACATTCCAGCTCTGATCACATCTTAACAAATGCTCTTTGAAAATATCATCAGTTTCTCACACAAGAAGTTGTAATTTTGTTTCTCTGGAATACAGCCCAGAGAAGCAGTACAAAGCATCTAGCAAGGTATTTGTAATATAAACATCTATTTGCTTATTATTGGGCAGAGATTTGGAAAAGTCTAAAGTTTAAAAGAACTCTTGAATAGAACAAGAAAAACACAAGGATAACACTAAAGTAACCAATATTCTAGTATATATTCTTTTTAAAATTTTATATAATTTTTATTAATTACAGTTTATTCATTTTGTATCCCAGCTGTAGCCGCCTCCTTCTTCCCCTCCCACTCCCATCCTCCATCTTTCTTCTCCTCCCATGCCCTCTCCAAGTCCTCTGATAGGGCAAGTCCTCCTCCCCTTCCATTTGACCCTAGTCTATCAGGTCTCATCAGGACTAGTTGCATTGTCTTCCTCTGTGGCCTAGTAAGGCTATCCCTCCTCAGGTGGAGGTGAACAAAGAGCCAGCCACTGAGTTCATGTCAGAGACAGTCCCTGTTCCCATTACTAGGGAACCCACTTGGACACCAAGCTGCTGTGGGCTACATCTGTGCAGGGGTTCTAGCTCCATGAATGGTCCTTGGTTGGAGTATCAGTCTCAGAAAAGACCCCTGAATCCAGAAATTTTTGGTCTTGTTGCTCTCCTTGTGGAGCTCCTGTCTCCTCCAGGTCTTTCTCTTTCCCCCTTTTTTGCACTGTGCTTAAAGTTTGCTATGAGTCTCAGCATCTGCTTTGATACCCTGCAGGACATTCTTTCAGGGGCCTTCTGTAGTAGGTTCCTGTCCTATTCGCTGTTTCACACCTCTTCTGATGTCCAGCCCCTTTGCCTTTCCGAGTGAGGATTCTTAAGGCCAACTGGAAAGCACTTCAATTTTCTTATTGAGTGAGGTAACACAGACCTAGAAAGACACACATGGTATTGATTCACTTATAAGCATATTTTAGACATATAGTATAGGATAAACATACTATAATGCACAGACCCAAAGAAAGTCCAATGGGCATGTAGGCTTCAAGTTGACCCACTAGTTAGGGGAGTGAGGGATATCTCTGACATGGACTATGTTACCTGTTTTTTTGATTATTTCATCCTGAAACACACTTTTTAAAAAGTTTTCATTCTTTCTATTTAACATGGGTGTTTCTAGCTTCCAAAGTGTCATCTTTTTATGTACATATGTGTGTGCATGTAAGTTTATTTTTCATACACTTCACACGGAGTTCCCAGTCCCCTCACTCCTTTCCTTCAGGTCTCACATTTTCACTCTCTTTCCCTTTTCCTCACTCCCCTTCTCAGAAAAGGGGAGTTCCCCATAGAACCAACCCCTACCCCAGTACATGAAGTCACATCTGACTGAGTGCATCCTCTTCCATTTAGGCCAGAAAAGACAACAAAGTCCATGTCAAAGACAGCTTCTGCTCAACTTACTAGGTTACCCACATGAAGATCAGACCCATTGGTTACATATATTTCCAGCCTAGATCCAGGCCATGAATGTTCCTTGGTTATTGCTTCTTTCTCCTTTAAAGCTCCCAGTGGGTTTGGGTTACTTGCCTCTGTTGGTCTTGAGAATTCTTGTCTCTTCCCTGTCCTTCTATTCTCCTACCCCACCCCCCTACACACTTTCACAAAACCCCTGAGCTCCACCTAATGTTTGGCTAGGTGGAGTCTCTCAGAAGACAGTTCTGCTCAGTTCCTGTCTGCAAGGATCATTAATAGTATCATGGTTTGGTTCTCTCTTTTGGGGTGGGTCTGAGGTTAGGTCAGTCATTGGTTGGGCACTCGGTCAATCTCTGCTGCAACCTTATTCCTGTACATCTTGTAGGCAGGGTATATTTTGGACCAAAGGTTTTATGGGTAGGTTGGTGTTCTACTTCTTCCACAAGAAGTCTTGCTTGGATAGAAGGTAGCTGCTTCAGTCTCCTCATTCCCTGCTGCTAAGAGTTTGAGTTAGA
Organism: Pachyuromys duprasi; assembly: GCA_028658305.1. Classification (NCBI taxonomy): domain Eukaryota; kingdom Metazoa; phylum Chordata; class Mammalia; order Rodentia; family Muridae; genus Pachyuromys; species Pachyuromys duprasi. The sequence goes on along the minus strand of JAQQSO010007141.1, from coordinate 3,805 downwards.
GTCATACCCATATTCTCTCAGGAGCCTACCCTGTCTCGAGTCTTACAGACAACCTTCCTCTATTTTCCTTCTCTCTTCCAACCCTTTCACATCCCCCCTGCCCACCCCTCCCCATCTGATCCCTAACTGTTTCCCTCTCAGCACCATCATATACCTAGTTCCCTCTCTTCTTCCACTTCTGCTGTCTATTCTATTTCACCTTCTTAGTGAAATTCAAGCATCCTCCTTTGGATCCTCCTTGTTATTTAGCTTCTTTGGGTCTGTGGATTGTAGTTATGTCTATCCTGTAAAATATGGCTCATATCCGCTCATAATTGAGTACATACCATGCGTGTCTTTCTGTTTCTGGGTTATCTCACACAGGATCGTTTCTAGTTCCATCCATTTGTTTGCAAATTTCATGAATCCCTTGCATTTGGTAACTGAGTAGTATTACATTGTGTAAATATACCACGTTTTCAGTATCCACTTCTATTGAGGAGCATCTAGGTTGGATCCAGATTCTGGCTATTATGAGCATAGATACACAAATGTCCTTGTGGTGTGATGAAGCAGGTGTTATGAGCCTTTATCAATGGTTTTACTTTTCATGATCTTGATATCCAAAAGTCAACACTGCTTTGAGAATATAAATTTAAATGTTCCCGAAAAAAAAAAAAAAGAACTGACACTTTTCAGTTATACCTCACTCAGAATACTGTGATGACATCTGCTGTGCATTCCATTCTGGCTAGGAAGTGAGTCATCCCTTTGTCCTATATATACATAATATATACTTTATCTTCCTGTCAGCTGTCTCAGTTATCAGCCTGAAAGTCACGTGACAATAGTGTTGGCACCTGAGCAACGTATCCCTTATGAAATACTGACCCAAATGCTGATGAAAGATGAGATCATTTTAAAAACTCTGCTTTAAACTCAAAACCATCTATGGTTTGTTTTCTTACTAAATTTTAAACCCTTTAAAAAAAACTTGAATGTCCTAAAATGGTATGATAGTTTCAACTCAATTTTTTGAGTTAGAATTTCTAAAAATATGGACTAAGGAAGAGATTCCATACCAAGCCTACGACCCTGACTTCAATCCCAGGTACCCATATAGTAGAAGTCCTACATGTTGTACTTTGGTCTCCATATGCATGCACTCGCAAGCACATATAAATGTGCATACACACACGTACACACATACACACACACACTCACACCATACAAATGATGCAATAAAAATGAAACAACACATTTGAAAACAGTTTACAATAACACCCTAAATAATGTATATTTCTTTGAAATGACCTGAGGTAAATCCTCCTAATTAAGATCCTGAATGCAATGTTCTTTAGTCAATAACCTTGTTTTTATATCAAATATACATTGTAATTCTTGATAATTTCTTTTTTTAAATAATTCATTCATTTATTCACTTTACATCCCAGTCATAGTGCTTTCCCTCCTCTCTTCCTGGTCCCACACTCCTTCCCCCTTCTTCTTCTTCCGCCCTCCTCTACTACTCAGAAAAGGGAAGCTTCCCCTACCAACAGAACCCAGCACACTGATTTGTATCAGGACTGACCACAACTTTCCCTGTGGCCTTGTGAGGCATCCCAGCCAAGGAGGAGTGACTAAAATTCAGCAACAGTCAAAGACAATCTCTGCTCTCTTTACTAGGAAACCCACATGAACACCAAGCTGCCCATCAGCTACATCTGTGTAGGGGGCCTAAGTCCAGTCCATGCATCGTCCTTGGTTGGTGTGTCAGTGTCTGCAAGCTCCCTGGGCCCTAGTTAGCTGGCTCTGTTATGTTTCTTGTGGAGCTTCTGTCCTCACAATGTTCTATCCTTCCCTCCACATTTCCACAAGACTTTGCCCAGTGTTGGCAGTGAGTCTCAGCATCTGTTTTAATCAGCTGATGGGTGGAGCCTCTCAGAGAACAGCTATGCTAGGCTTGTTCTGAAAGCATAGCACTATGTCCTTAATAGTGACAGGGTTTGGCTCTCTCCCTTGGGGTGGTTCTCAGGTTGGGCCAGGCATTGGTTGAACATTCCCTCAAATATCATTTTAGGTTTTTTGACAGCCCACATAGTTATCAAGCAACTCTAATGACACAAAATGTAGTTACAGGAAGCAAGCACACTCCTGACACTGGAAAGCCAATCTCTCACAGTCCTTTGGTTTTATTCCTGAGTTCAGTACTTTTTTCCAGGGTTATTTATCAAATGAATTATATTCATTTTCATCTGGTCAGTGTTAGATGCCTCATGTTACCAATAAAACTATAGTGGAAAAATATAATCAATGTCAATGGTATAAAGGTAAAAAATATTAAAATAATAACCAAAATGACTTAATTAATAAATATTTTAAAATATACATTGAAATTAAAACTCATGACTGTAGAACCATACAAAGTCCATAAGTAATTGAAAACACATTTGGGAGAATATTTTTAAGTTCTCAATGCAATTTTAAACACTCTGAAATGAATTTACTATCAAAATTCTAATGAACTTTTTCCATACATAGGAGAATTTGGTAGAAAATTCATACGGAACTTCAAGTGATTCCTAATAAATGAAACAATGTTGAAAGCAAGAATTAAATCTGGGGAACTAAAACATCTTGTTTTCAAACTTTACTTCAAAACTACAATAACCAAAACAGTGAGGTACTAAGATAAAAGACAGAGACAGGAGTATAAACCAAAGCACTAGACTAAAAAGCCCTGGCTGGCCAAGGTGCTGAAACTTAAATGGTTATGTGTTTTTAACAAGGAAGTCAAATGCACACAATATGGGGAAAGGCAGTGATTTCCTCCCTATTTACATTTAAATTAGAATAATTTTGAGTGTCTAATCAAGGTGTTTTTTAAATTGCATCTTTAAATTTTTTTAGATTGTGTTGTAATATCATCTGTCTCTTCCTTTTCACTCTTCCTTGTGTGTCTTTAAGTTAATTAATCATTACATGTATTTTTGTATATTTATATATATATATATTAAATACAGCCTGTGTATTCTGTAAAATAATAATTGTATATATATTAACAGGGCTGACCAAATAGTATTCAATAATAAATCGGTGTGATCTTTCTTGGATGATTATTTCTCCCACTCTCACGATTCCTCAGGTCTCGCTAATATTTTGTATAAATCTGATGCCTCCTGGGCTTGCCCATTTTAACTCCTGCATGTCAGTTGTTGCTATTATTGTTCAGCTCATGCTGAGACAGTCATTGTGATGAGATTATATGGGTATAAATTCTGAAATTTCTCAGAGACACAATCTCACGCAAAAACAGCTTCTACAAGTTCCACCCCCTTTTGCATTGTTAGAGTTTTGGAGGCCTCCTTTTAAAGTTTTGTTTCTGTGCACGATCATAACTATATTGTTTACAATGGTTAAGATGTAAAAGTAACCCAATTATAAAATGACAGAAGAAATGTAAGCAATAATGTGGGGTATAGATATAAAATACTAAAATTTTTATAATATTAACCATTTTCTTGTCAGTGATGTCATATCTTTATCTACAAAGCTGTCTGCCTAATGGTCAGAAAAAAAATCACATATTAACTTTTGATGGATCTATCTATCTATCTATCTATCTATCTATCCAAGTAACAATTTACCTCTTACTTCTAACCTAGCATGTCTGAATAAGTTTAGTAATAATTTAGCATATTCATGGAGATAACCTAGAACTCCTGCATAGATGTAGCCCATGGCAGCTCTGTCTCCAAATGGCTTGTCTAGTAAGGGGAACAGGGACTGTCTCTAACATGAACTCAGTGGCTGGCTCTTTGGTCAC
>JAQQSO010007140.1:0-10826 GCA_028658305.1 Pachyuromys duprasi | reverse complement strand
GGTAGGAGGGAATGAGGGAGGAGGCTGCAATGTCTGATTCTTTTCTGTTCTACACAATTCTAAAGCAGCATGTCTTTACTTATTCTGTGATACTCTGCTGGTCAACCCTTTCTTCAAAAGTGTTTGATGAGGCAGTTTGGGCACTCTACAATGCATCCAGCTCTCTTCTATTAGCTCTTAGTTGATTGGCGGGTTTCTCTGCCAGTCATCCACATGCATATGTCTGCACACATGAACACAATCCTAGGCATCCACCCCTCTTCTGTCAGCTCTTGAGATGGGGTCACGCTAGATCACCCAGGCGCAACTTGAATTCAAGATGCTTCTGTCTCAGACTCAGGGAGACAGGCCTGCACCACCAGGCCCATTCTGTTTTGACTTTTTGAGATGCAATCTGATGGCCTAAAATTAATTCACTGTGCTGTTCAGACTGGCCTTGAACCGGTGACTGGGTCACAGGCATGCTGCTCACAACCTTCCCTGTCTTCTTGGAGTGTATGTCATTCTGCCTGTTTTTGTACTGCTTGATGACACATATTCAAGTTAATTCCATAACTTAAATTTGGGGATAGACCTGTGATAAGATGAGGGGTGGGAGGTGGGGGAGGTGCTTTATCCCTTCTTTGTTTTCCTTAACATACGTGTGTAGGGTTATTACAGTTAGACTGTTTGCCCCAGTGCCTGTCTTTGTTCATATGCCCACCCATCCCGTGGCTTTTATTTCACACAGATTTTTTTAACTCTGATCTCCTGTGGTGTTATGTGTATATTTCTCATTTTCACCTAATACTTTATCAACTGTTGTTCAGCCACTATTCATCTTGGACTAATTCTATTCATTAATTTTCACCCCCAGTTTGTATTTAACTCTTGTACAAAGGTTTATGCTCCTTTTCTTGGTGTGCTTCATTTTCTTAGGACGGTTACTATCATTTCATCTCTGAAAATCTTGCTAAAACGTAAGCATGTGCTTTGTGCTGTTTTCAGATAGCGCTACCTTATATGTTAACTCTTGAGTGACTCTGTTTTCCAATCTCTGTATTTATTGACTTCCTCTTTATTAATAGGATTTCTGGAGTACTGGAATTTTCAACCTTATTCTGAATTTTCTCGTATTTGAGCTTTATTATGAATAATTTGCAAATTAAAAATGTTGAATGAGTTTTCAGCATTTTTTTTTCAAGAAAGTCTTTCCATCCTGGTCCCAGCTCTTTTTAGATCGTGGGAGCAGAAATTATAGCCATGTCTCTCAGGTCTCGATCTAGAATCCAGAAGACCCATTTTCCCAACAAAATCAGTGATGCTGTCTGAGAGTAATGCCATGTCTCTTTAACTGTTTTCTTTATAACTACAATTTTATGCGTCCGAATTCTGAGGGTTGAACTAAATGGCAAACAATGCCAACCAAAGTTTGGTGGTATTTGTGTTTAATCAAACAGTAAATTTAAAGTAAACCTCCTCCTTACCAAGTAAAATTAAAATCCAGAGACTTATTTTCCTGTTCCTAGAGTTTAGAATATCCTAAGCAAACAGTAGGTACTTAACTAACACTGGTGAACTAGGTGCATTGTTATTTGTACCTGAGTTAGGGGGTAAGGAAGGGAGGAAAATGATTATAGAAACTACGAGAGGTTGCTATGGTGTTGCTCTACATAGATAGATAACCAGGGCTGCTATACAGTGTGCAGTACACAGGAGGGAGACAGTGTAAAGGGCAACCAATGCCAACCTCACCTGGAGACAAAGACAATGTTTACCACACACCCCACTAGTAAGCAAGAATTTCATGAATGTCATCCATCCATAAGCTTGAATGAAAAGAAGAATGGCCTGACGTGTATCCAACTGGTACAGCCTTCAAATGTGGGAGGCAGTGATGGAGACCAGCGCTTCTTAAGCACTTTCACTCATGGCCCCTTCATCTCTGATGAAGTTTCCCATGACCCTTGATATATAGAGTATACATACTGCTGACAAGTCATAAAGGAGCTTATTTTTCAATGGTTCTTTTTTTCTGTGCAAATGAGATAATGCACTTGTTTATTTTAGGTGAAGAAATAAAAAATAAATCTTGCCTGAACATTTGATATTGTAGGACATATAGACCATCTTCAACATTTTCCAGAGTTGACTGATATTTCAGTTTTATCATCATCTCTGTTGAGAATGCCACTTCACAAGACCACATCTTGCAAAATGACAGGCACATGTTTAGGAATATTTTAGAAATTGCAGGAAATTCTGTCCTAGCCATGAGCGAACATCCACTTAATGATCTTTTAGGAAACTCAGGTGAGCAACTCAAACACCAATTTTAAAACTCAAACAGTACCGTCCAGAGAGAGAAGGATCATATCAGGAAAACATTAGAAGCCTTGATCTTCTTAATTAACCCATTATGTTTCTAACAGGGCAGAAAACTTTGTACAGTAAAAATACTGCAATCACACAATGGTCTGGAACCTGAGCTGATGTGTATCGGCATTGCATAATATAATTGTGTGTGTAGTGCAAAATGCATATGTCATGTGTTCAGATGAAGGCTGTGTGAAGTTACAGAATCCAACATGGGTGACAGCTGACATAAACACTCTGGATTCATTATACATTTGTTTTGTGAATTAACTTTTGTTCATTGAAAAATTTTTTTGACAAATTTTACATGGCTCTTCCCATTTAGTTACACAAGGCCGTGTAGGGTCACAACTCACAGCTGAAAAGATTAGACTATAGAGAAGGGGACAGATTTACTAACTATTCCAGTTATTCGACATATTATCTTTTAGCTGGAAGGATGGAGACAGCTTTGGGACAAATCCTATGTAACATAGCAACAGTGCAAGGTTTACTGCAGTAGACAATAAAAGTCAGAGGTTAACTTTGCAGAGAGACTTCTTTACTAGATATGTGAAATCAGAAAGTAGAGCATTTACAGACCTGAATGGATGCATAACATGATGAAGAAAGATTACAAACTAAGGCAGCATCTCCATGGTAACAGTAGAGGCAGAGCTCGCTTTGAGTGCATTGTATCAACACCAGCAGCAGAGATGGGTTGAACAAAATCATTGCAGAGCTACGATTGTGGGATCTGGAGAGCTAGTGTGTGAGGAAAGAAAGGGACAACGCATTCAAAGATGTGACTGGGCCCTTGACTTTCCTAGCACTGTACTAAGAGAAATCAAAGTTTCAAATCTATTTGTTTTCAAAGACAAATGCCCTCAATACTGTTCAAATCAAGGGTAGAATAACCCATTGTAGCAACATTTTAAATAAGGGATAGTTAACGTAAGTTAGGTCTATATTAAAAAGCAGTGGGCTATGCGATCAATCTGTGCTTTATCACATAATGCCTCTGACAAAGTGTGCAGAAAGGATGAACTGCAGGGGCTTGTTGGATAATGCAAGATGAACGCTGCACAGTGGAGTGGACTCTTTCACACCTCAGCAACACTGCATCATGCATGTCCACACAGCACAAAGATGCAGCATTGCTGATGGTCCTCGTTCGTGGACATGAGGCAATGAGGAAAGCAACTATCACTGGCCTTTATGTACTTTATGGTACCAAAAACCCTTGCTATTTTATTTTGTGTTGAAAATATATAAAGAAATTTTATTTTGCTTTCCCTGGTTATATAAAGAAGTAATTGTGGTTAGCAAGAGTAACAGGAATATCTACAATAATTTTAATATACATATATATTGATTTATAACACAAAATCACACATATTTATGGAATGCAATGTGATATTTCAATATGAGCATTTAATATGCAATGGTCAGATCACAGTAGATCCCTCAAGCAGTTCTCATCCTTCTGTGATGGGAGCATTCATATTCCCCTGTCCTAGCTGTCCTCACCCAAAGTTATCTTTTTTATTTTTGTAATTTCTACTTGTTTATTAACTTATTCGTTCATAAAGTATATTTAAACAAAATGCCTTTAAAATGTAAGGAATAGTTTAGGAGCTAGGAGCATAGCTTTTTCTTGCTCTTGGGGAACTTATTAGGATACATAGAATGAATTGTGGAAGGAGACAGATTACAAAGCAGGTAAATGTCTGAGCTGGTCAAGCGTCATGAATCCACAGAAATCATAGGGAAGGCTGGAAGCAGTCCAGACTGAGATGCATCCTTCACCTGTACAGCGCAAACAAAAAAGGTTCTTCAACAAGGGATGTCTGCTTAAAAACGAAATGGAAGTTGAGGAGAGCTGTGCAGTGTTGAGGGAAAGAGTTTGAGTAAAAGCAGGAAGGTGGTGTGTGCTGGTGTGAAGGAAATGCAACAATGAGAGCAGCACGAAAGAGGAGAAGGTCAGATGTGGAAGATGAAGTTAGAGAGGTGGAGGAGGATGCCTGGGTCATTCGGGTTCTTCAGCTTGTCCTCTGAGTAAAAGGAAGGTTAATGGTATGTTTGACTTATGCTTTTTGTTCGTTTGTTCATTTTGTTTTTAATTTGGGGGTTTAGTGTTGCTTTTTATCTTTTTTCGTTTATTCTTCTCTCATACAATACATTTCTTTTCTTTTATTTTTGTGCTAGTTGTGTTTGGTTCTATTGTGGGTCTCTGAACTGTTTTGCCACAGTTCTTGGCCAACCAGGCATTGTATGAAATGGGCTCCCTCTCATGGCCCTGGGCCTCAAGTTGGACCAGTCATTGGTTGGCTACTTCCAGAAGTTCTACACTACCATTACCCTACCACATCTTATAGGCAGGACAGATTGTAGGTCAAAGTTTTGTGGCCGGTTTGATGCCCCTTTCCCAAATACATGAGACTTCACTAGGGTCGCTCTCGTAGGTTCCAGGGAGTTTCCACTGTACTGGGTTTCCACATTGCCTCCAAATGCCCCTCTGATGATATTGATGATGGTGATAGCTATTATGATGGAGGGTTTTGAAGTCCTGGATAAGCCTTTTTTCCCATTATGATATATGTTTATTTCTACGTTTTCATATGTGTAGGTATAAAATATAATATGTATATAAATTATACAAATAAGCAAACGAAACTTGTAGTTTTAGATATCATTCTACATAAATAATTATATATTTGTTTTAAGTGTCGCAATATTATTTTATGGAATCCAAGCAGCTTTTTTTCATTTTTTGCTGTTTTTAAAGCCTTTTTACCATTAAATACAATAGAGATGTTCTCTCCTTTTCTACAGGCCGCTACTTCACTCTGTAGATAATTTTGCTTCTGAAAGAAATTCTTTAGTTTTATGTAATCTCAATCGTCAAACCTTTTGAGGCCTGTGCTTTTAAAATCATATCTAAAACTCTCCCCAGACATATGTTTATGAGCACATTTCATTTTCTAACAGCTCCAGGTTTCTGACTTGCATGTAATCTGTGGTCTGCTTCAAACTGACTTTTGTATCTGTTGAGGAAGAGTGGTGTTCTTTCACTCATCTCTGTGTGGCTATCCAGTCTGACCACTGAGGAAACTGTGTATCCTCCAATGTAAGTTCTGGATGTTTTTCTGAAATCCAGTAGAGTATAAACATGGAATTATTTTTTAAGTTCTCCTTTCTGGTCTTTGTCACACTGTGTTTTGCGGATGGGAAGTCGGGTACACTGTTATTTCCAATTTTGTTCTTTTTGCTCCCATTTGCTTTGATATTGTTTTCTGTTCCATATAAGTTTTAGGATTGTTTTTTTTTATTTCTGTGAGGAAATTACATTGAATCTTTAGATTCTTTGGGGTAATCCAACCCAAAATATGAGATGTCTTTTTCTGCTTTGTGCCCTCTACAACGGTTATCATTGAAGAATTATTTCACTTCCTTTGCTAAATTTATTTGTAGGTAGGTTTTAATTTTTTTTAGTAATTATATATTTATCTTAATCATTGGTTTAAAAGTAATTGATTTTTTATTACATCAGTTGCTTATTTTGTGTGAGGAGAGGTGTGCATACCACAGCATGCTTGTGGAGGGAAGCAGACAACAGTTTTTGAGAGTCAGTTCTCGTTTCTCACCATGTACTTGCCAGGGATACCAACAACTCTTAAATTAAATCTTTTATTTTGAGATATACATAAATTCACATTCAATTACAAAAAATAATGTAAAATATTTCATGATCCATTTAGTTATTTTTTCCAAGAATGACATCCTTTGAGAAGATACTTCAATATCACAACCAGGTTGCTAATGCTGAGGCCATCCATGGATTTTATATATATTTACCTAGATTTATATATAATTAACTGTTTGTGTTTACTTCTGCATAATTGACCTCATTCATATGTTTGTGTATCTACCAAATTGGCACATAACTTGGGGAGATTTTTTTTATACCAAGCATAACTTTTTTGAGATTTATCCATGATATAACTACATCATGATTTGTTCAACCATTCACCTATTGAAAAATGGCTGGCATGATTCTATGTTGCTTGAATGAATATTTTCATGCATATGTTTTACATGAAGAAAAGCTTCAAGCCTGCTCAATACCCAGAACGTATTGGTGCATGACTGTTTTGTGTTTTGTTTTGTAAGATACTGCTAAGTGGTTTATCAAGTAGCTATGTCATTTGACTTTCCCATCAGCTTCAGATTCTTATTTGTAGAATAGGAATAGCATTATACCTTTGTCAAAAGCTTGTTGTAAACATATGAGAAATACAGTTGTTTTATTATATTTGTTTGACATGGTGTTGACAGGTGAAGTCAGTGCAAACCTCTACATATTTTTTACCATATGCAGTCAGTGCACGAAGAAAAGATGATCAGAGTTTAATGGGACCCTCTGGTGGGAGTGTGGAATATAAGAATGAATGCTAACAGAAGGATGATGGAGAATGGTCTCAATGGGCTTCGTAGGGGAACGCAGACTATACTGGGAATTAGAGAGCTACTGTGTTACGTTCTAGCACATGCCTGGCTGCCTCTGCCTGCGTCCTGATAGTTGTGTGAACCTGAATTCAGGTGTACCTGATTTGGCAGAGATAATGTCAAGAGAGCAAGCATCCTGCTATAGATCACTGTGTTTGGTCAGATCTATGGTGAAAAAGAAAGCACAAAGACATTAAAATGTGTCTTTTCTTCTTTTCCTTCTTCTTTTTTAAATTTTTTTTTCTAGAAAAGGAGCGTGAACAAGTTTACAGTTGCAGACCAGGCTAATACAGACAGGCCAGTATTCCAGGTTATAAAAATGAAGTCCAAAGTACAATGGAGAGAGATTCCAGGATGTTGGAGATCCTAGAACCATAGCACATGCACGAAAACAAGCCGACATCTGTGTGCTGCAGGTAGGAGAACCCTCACGGCAAGGATATTCATGTCTGTTGAGCCCAGACAATGTGATCATGAGTCCAGATGCAAGTCATGTGTTACAGTGTCTGGTGTTTGACCTATTATGTTAAATCTCAATAGACTCAGTCTATCCTTGCTGTGCCAGAATTCCTTTCTTAGGAATAGAAATGTTGTAAATTGCAAACTAGTCATGTGTGCACGCTTTAAAAAACAATTTACTTGTGCTTATAGCTAAGAGATTGTCATGAGTCTCAGAGGAAACTTTGGACTTTGAGCTTTTGAGAAGTGTTAGAACTGTTAAGACTTTAGGGGCTCTCAAAGATGACTAAATGTATTTAGCATTATGAGATGGCCATGGGCCTTTTAAGACTGGGGATAGAATGTCATGGTTAAGTCATGTATTTAGGTGTCAGGTTGACAAGAAGTAAACTTTTGGTAAAGAATTAAATTTGATTTTCACATATTTCTATATTTGGAATTACCAGAGAGACCCTCCTCTCTCTGTATTTGTCTCTCTGTCTGTCTCTGTCTCTTTTTCTTTCTATCTCTGTGGGAGGGGTGCAACATACCTCCTGAAATTGTGTAGTACCATCCATAGACTGAATACAAAGGGACACAATAGAAAGGAATGTGCATATCAGAATTCATCCTTCTCTGCTTCCTAAACTTGGGTGCAACATAACCAATGCTCTCAAACTCTCACCGCTATATCTCCCCTGCTGTGATGGACTGTGCCTATCAAGCCATAGGCTAAAGTATGCCCTCCCCTAAGTTACATTGTCATGACACACACACACAAATCAACTCACAAATGTTAATGAGTTAGCTTGTAAATATAAAGAAAATGGCTACATTTTAAGTTTTTCATTAAGGAGTTATGCCAAAGAAAATAATGGACTAATCTTAAATTTAACTGGCATCAAGAAAAAAGAAGTATTTTAAAAGAGTTTTAAGGGGGGGGGCTTTATTATGCATGTGATAAAAATTTGGTTGGCTGGATCAAGGTTATAAATCATCCGCTCACTATGTCATTCACTATGTCTATTCATTTACTTCATAATCACAGAGGACTAACTGTTCCAAGCATCACATATTCCTAAATCATATTTAATGGGAAGAGAAAGGAACATTTCTCTCAAGGCCCCTTTGTATTCAGGGTGAAAATCAGCTTTAGAAGCTCTCTTCTCACTCTTGTTGGTCCTAAGTGCCAATTTAATCTACACCAAGCAATCTGACCCTAACAATGCTGTCAAAAGAATAACATGACGTGAAGGGAGATGACACTAAGAACAGAAAGAAAAAGCAAACAGAAGCATACATGCATGCCAGATTGTCACAGAAATTAATGATTGAAAACATGGGTGGGCTTTGCAATTTTATCAACTAACCCTTGGGGATTCAGGCTTTTTATTTATATGGATAAAAAGAATTAACTTATAAATATCACACAAAACTCACCTTAGAGAGATGACAAATATTTCTCCTCTTTCACTGTAAGCATGCAAAGTAAGTAAATAAATAAAGTGAATTATACTGGCTTTAGAGCCTGAATATCTTGGATTCTTTGATGCCCATTTCAAACTCTGCAAAGAACATTTAACATGATTTTGAGGATTATACAGTAAGACAATGCTTTGTGCTTAAAATTATTCGGAGAAGCCACAACAGTATTTGTAAAAATGTTAATAGATGCAATGTATCCGTAGGGTAAAGTTCAGATAGTCTCTGTAACCTCCTGGTTCCTCTTCCATTTGTTTATGTTGTTTTAAACAAGTTAACATCAGGTATACTCAGTACACCAGTGGAGATTAAGCAATGGCTAGAATTAAAGTCCCTGGCTTCTCCAAAATACTTGGCTTGTGCCAGTGGCTATTAATGATTTTTTCCCCCAAAACCACCCTTGCATGATACAACTTTTCCTAGGAAAAATTTTTGTAGGGAATAAAATTAGTTTTCATTTTTCAGGTACACCAGTTGCTGTCCTCCATTTAATCACTAGGTGGCACCCAAAGAATCTACTAAAACTGTTCCACAGTAGATGGGAATTGTTATGTGGAAAGGAAAAAAAAAAAAAAAAGACATCATCTTGTCACTGGCTTCTTAGGGTATATTCCAAAAAATAATACTTTTTAATGCGTTATAACCTTGTACAAAGGACATTCCTGTACAGAAATGTCTCATTCCCTTTGTGTTATATAACAAAAGTTACTTCTGGCCTTAGTCAGACATGCACTGTACTAGGCTCTGCCTCCTCAAAAACTCCTGACTCACTCTGCCTTCTAGAGAGTAACTTGGTAAACATCACTCCCACCCTGCCCCTCCCCCCACACACATCGCTTAACGGCACAGTGTACCCTGAAAAACCCCTCCCTGCGTGTCTGCCTTCAGGCTACTTTGGAATTGTGCAATATTTTTTTATCTTCTCTAGGTGTTCATGACGTGATGAAAATCTACAGAATCAAATTCTGTGCTTGCTCTCATAATGATTCATCATTTCACAAGTCAGTTTTGGAAGTGGGGCAGCGAAGGGAAGATGGGAATCACTAAAATTTATTTTTGCTCTGAATCCGATTCTGACTAAAAAATTGTGAAATCTTTTCACTCTTAATGAATTCCATACTAAACTTTAGGGAACTCCTCTGTCTATGTTATTAAGTCGAGAAGTTTGCTGTGGGTGTAGCTCAGTGACATAGTGAGAGCCTTCATGAGTTCAATCCACAGCACCAAAAGTAAAAGAATAAAAAGAAATTGGGAGCTGCTTTATGAGAGCGTATTTTTATAGTAAAACTGTAAATAAGTATATGCTTATGTGTAGAGGGAACGTGTATTAGCATATGCCCACAATACAGAGATATAATGTAAACACATACCTGGAGACTCTTCTTTAACATTTTGATCCAGTCTCATGGCCACTCAATTTTAGCAGATCTTTTTGACACCCAGCTTTGGAGGATGTGAATCAGTGTCTTGGAAGCATTTTTCTTGACCAATTATTTCCATTTCCAAAGGATTCAACTTTAGTCATAATGCCTGACACTGAGCATGCTCTGTTCACTCTTTTCCTCTCTCATGTGAAGGTTAATTAAGGATCCTTCTCAAAAGCAGCATGTCTTCTTTAGGATTCAGATGTTTTTCATCTTCTAGTGTACCTCAGCAGGCCTGAGGTTTGGTTTGGTTGGCTTGATAAAATGAACACACCTGACATTTTTGCTCCTTTTGGTTTGGTTTGTGGCCTATCAATACCTCCTGAGAATTACACTTTGGCTTCTTCAGTGGGCTTGCTCTCTGCATCTTCCTTGTCCATTTCTCAGAAAACATAATCAATACCCAGAGAAGTTATTGCAATGTGAGTTTCAGACATGAGCTTTTGAATGGTGCAGGAAGCTTTATCTGAACGATACATAGGGTAAGTTCCCTGATATTCTGTGTCTAATTAGTTCAAGAGCAACACTCTATAATCTCAAACTTGATAACTTAAAACCAAGCAAGGACCTGGATTTCTTTATAAAATGCTGAAGAATGGTAGAAACATCTACTTTTTTGTTTTGTTTTTTATTTTTTTT
>JAQQSO010007139.1:0-10826 GCA_028658305.1 Pachyuromys duprasi | reverse complement strand
CTATGAGGAAAGTTCATACTACTAAGTGCTTACATTAAAAAAATGGAGAGATCGCATACTAGCAATATAGCAGCACACCTGAAAGCTGTAGAACAAAAGGAAATAATCACAGCCAAAATGAGTAGACAGCAAGAAATAATCAAAGTCATGTCTGAACTAAATACAATAGAAACAAAGAGAATGCAAAGAATCAATAAAACAGAGTTGGCTTTTTGAGAAAATCCACAAGATACATAAATCCTTTTCCATGATGATTAAAACTCAAAAGAACAATATGAAGTTAACAAAATCCGTATCAAAAAGGATAAGTGTTTCCAATTTCTGGATATTACAAATAAAGACACAAAGAAGAAAGTTGAGCAAATGTCTTTGAAATATGGTGAAACATTTTTTGGTTATACATCCAGAGGTGGCTCAGCTGGGTCTTGAGTTAGATGTGTTCCCAATTTTCTGTGAAAGGGCCACTTGATTTCCAAAGTGGTTGTAGAAGTTGGCATTCCCACTGGCAGTGGAGGAGTGTTCCCTTTTCCTCACTTCATTGACAGTTTTTGAACTTAGCCATTTTGATAGGTGTTAGATGGAATCCTTTTGATTTGCATTTTCCTGAAGACTAATGATGTTGAGAATTTCTTTAAATGCTTCTTCACTCTTTGATATTCCTCTGTAGAAAAATCTCAGAGCTAAAATTCTCTGTACCACACTTTTATATATTATTATCATTTATTACATTTTATTCCATTTGTATCCTGGCTGTGCCCCCTCCTTCATCTCTTCCCAATTCCACCTTCCCTATCTCTTTTCTCCTGATACATCTCTTCTAGTCACTAATAGTGAAGGACTTCCTCCCCTTCTTTCTGACCTTAGCCTATCAGGTATCATCAGGAGTGGTGGCATTGTCTTCCTCTGTTGATGCACCATTCGGTGGATGATCAGAGAACCTGCCATTGAGTTCATGCCAGAGAAAGCTGCTGATTGCCTCAGTATGGACACCACTTGGAAACTGTGTCTATGGGCTACATCTGAACTAGGGTTCTAGATCCTCTCCATGCATGGTCTTTAGTGGGCTATCAATTTCTGCAGAACCCCCAGGGCTCAGTTTTTGGCTCTGTTGGTCTCCTTTTGGAGCTCCTGTACCCTCCAGGTCTTTCTATTTCCCCCTTATATGATAAAATTCCATGAATTCTAACCAAAGTTTGACTAGGAGACTTAGCCTCTGCTTTGCTACCTCTATCAGTAGAGTCTTTCAGAGACACTCTGGGGTAGGTTCCTGTCCTGTTCCATCTTACCCTGCTTCCAATGACTATCTCATTTGCCCTTCTGTATAAGGAATGAGCATCTTCCCTAGGGTCTTCCTTGTTTAGCTTCTTTAGGACTAAAGATTTTAATATGTTTATCCTATACTATATGTCTAATAACCACTTATGAGAGAGTATACGTCATGTTTTTCTTTCTATTTCAGGGTTACCTCACTCAAGATGATCTTTCCTAATTCTGATCATTTGTCTCCAAATTCCATGATTTCCTTGTTTTTAATATGTGGGTAGTATTCCATAGTGTAAATGTACCACAATTTCTATATACATTTGTCCATTGAGGGACATCTAGGTTGTTTCCAGATTGTGACAACTATGAATAGAGCTGCAATGAACATGGTTGAGCAAATGTCCTTGTTGTATACTTGAGTATATTTTGGATATATGCCTAGGAGTGGTATAGGTGGATCTTGAGGAAGCACTATTCCTAATTGTTTGAGAAAGTACCAGAATGATTTCCAAAGTGGTTGTACAAGTTTACATTCCTATCATCAATAGAAGAGGGTTCCCCTTTCTCCACATTGTCTCCAGCTTGTGTTGCCAGTTAAGTTTTTGATCTAAGCCAGTCTCACGGTGTAAGGAGAAGTCTCAGGGTCATTTTGATTTGCATCTCACTAATGACTAAGGACACTGAACATTTCTTTAAGTGTTTCTCTGCTATTCGATATTCCTTTACTGAGAATTCTCCGTTTAGCTCTGTACCCCAATTTTAATTGGATTACTTGGTTTGTTGATGTTTAACTTTTTCAGTTTTTATATTTTCTGGATATTACCGCCTTTCATGGTATAGGGTTGGTGAATATCCCACCCAAATCTGTAGGCTGTTGTTTTGTTCTAATTAGTATCCATTGCTTTACAGAAGCTTTTCAGTTTCATGAGTTCCCATTTATTGATTGTTGATCTTAGAGCCTGTGCTGTTGTTGTTCTGTTCGGGAAGTTGTCTCTTGTGCCAATGAAGTCAAGGTCCTTCCTCACTTTTTCTTCTAACAACAATAGTGTGTCTGGTTATATGTTAAGGTCTATGATCCATAGAGATAGCTTAGAACTCGTGCACAGATGTTGCCCAAGGCAGCTCAGTCTTCAAGTGGATTCCCTGATAATGAGAACAGGGACTGTCTCTGACATGAACCCAGTGGTTGGTTCTTGGATCATTTCCCTCTAAGGAGGAAGCAGCCTTACCAGGCCACAGAGGATGACAATGTATCCAGTCCAGATGAGACCTGATAGGCCAGGGTCAGTTGGAAGGGGAGGAGGACCTCTCCTACCAGTGGACTTGGAAAGGGGCATGGGAGGAGATGAGGGAAAGGCAGTGGGATTGCGAGGGTATGATAGAGAAGGCTACAGCTGAGACACAAAAATAAACTGCACTTTATAAAAAAATTAATTAATTTTAAAAAAGATCTTTAGTAAGCCTTCCACTGTTGTTTTAATCTATTGACAGTGTCTTGATTTTCAGAAGCTTTTCAGTTTCATGAGGTCCCATTTATAAATTAGAGCCTGCAATCTTGGTCTTCTTTTCAGGAAGTTGTCTCTTTACTAATGAGTTAAAGCTCTTCCTCATAGTTTCTTCTAAAAGATTTAGTCTGTCTGGTTTTATGTTGAGATCTTTTATCTACTAGGACTTTAGTTTTGCACATGGTGTTGAATATAGATATATTTGCACTTTTCTAGATGTACACATCCAGTATGATCAGCACTGTTTCTTGAAAATGCTATCTTTTTGCTGTCATATGGTTTTGGTTTATTTGTCAAAAATAATATCAGTAGGTATCTAG
This sequence comes from Pachyuromys duprasi, assembly GCA_028658305.1. Lineage (NCBI taxonomy): Eukaryota > Metazoa > Chordata > Mammalia > Rodentia > Muridae > Pachyuromys > Pachyuromys duprasi. The sequence continues at coordinate 7,738 of JAQQSO010007139.1, read as the reverse complement.
GTGGGCTCTGGATAAAGAATTTGATAATTTTACACAATGGAATATTACTCAGCTTTAAAAATAAATGGCACCATGTAATTGAAAGGAAACTGAATGCAAGCATAAAAATAATTCTGAGTGAGGTATTCCAGGCCCTGTAATACAAATATGGTATGAATTCACTTATAAATGGATATTAGTTTTCAAGTAAATGAAAATCAAGCTACAATCTTAAGTAACCAAGTGGTAAGGTAAATGTTTTTCCTCCATACCACATAATTTTTCTTTTTTTAATTTTATTTTTATTATTACTTACATTTTATTAACTCTGTATCCCAGCTGTATCCTGTTCCCTCATCCCCTCCCAATTCCACCCTCCCTTCCTCTTCTCCTCCCTGCCCCTTTACAAGTCCACTCATAGGGGAAGACCTCCTCCCCTTTCATATGACCCTGGTTTTTCAAGTATCTTCAGGACTGGCTGAAAAGTCATCTTCTGTGTCCTAGTAGGGCTGCTCCTCCCTTGGAGGGGGGGGGGGATGTCAAAGAGCAAGCCATTGAGTTCATGTCAGAAATAGTCCCTGTTCCACTTACTAGGATACCCACTTGGATACTGAGCTACTGTGGGCTACATCTGAGCAGAGGTTCTAGGTTATATCTATATATGGTCCTTGGTTGGAGAAACAGTCTCATATAAGATCTCTGTGCCCAGATATATTTAGTCTTTGTGGAGCTCCTATCCTGTCCATGTCGTATTAACTCCCCCTTCTTTCATATGATTCCCTGCACTCTGTCAAAGGTTTGATTAAGAGTCTCAGTTTCTGCTTTGGTACATTGCTAGGAAGATTCTTTCAGAGGCCCTCTGTGGTAGGACCCTGTCCTGCAACTTGTTTTCTCTTATATCCCATGCCCATCTCATTTGTCTTTGTAAGTGATGATTGATCATCGTACCCCAGATCCTCTTTTTTGTTTATCTTCTTTAGGTGTATAGATTTCAATATGTCTATTATATCTTATAAGTCTAAATAAGTGACTATATACCATGTGTGTCTTTCTCCTGGGATACCTCACTCAGAATGATCTTTTCTACATCCCACCATTTGCCTGCAAATTTCATGATTTTTTTTCTTTTTTAACTGCTGAATAGTATTCCATTGTGTAAAAATAACATAATTTCTGTATCCGTTCCTCAGTTGATGGATATCTGGGTTGTTTCCAGGTTCTGGCTATTACAAATAAAGCTGCTACAAACATGGTTGAGCAAATGTCCTTGTTGTGTACTTGAGCATCTTTTGGATATATGCCTAGGAGTGATACAATTGGGTCTTGAGGAAGTGCTATTCCTAGTTGTCTGACAAAACTCCAGATTGATTTCCAAAGTGCTTGTACCATTTTACATTCCCATCAGCAATGGAGGAGGGTTCCCCTTTCTCTACAGCCTCTCCAGGATGTGTTGTCATTTTAATTTTCGATCTTAGCCATTTTGATGTGTGTAAGGTGAAATCTCAGGGTCGTTTTGATTTGCATCTCTCTGATAGCTAAGGAGCTCGAGCTCTGCCATTCTATATTCCTCTACAGAGAATTCTTTGTTTAGCTCTGTACCATTTATTTCGTTTTGTATATTGCTTTGTACAGGAAGTTTTCAAGGTTGAACTATCGTCTTAATGATTTAATCCAAATTTCACAGTTTTAAGAAAATATCATGAATTTGGATAGCTTAGAAAAAGTAACAATTATTTTCTCATTTTCTGAAAGCAACAAACTCCAAAAACAGGATCTTTCAATATCATTTTTTTGTAACTGACTCTTACTTTTACAGAGAGATTTGTTCTGTGCTTACATGGTGTTAAGGTCAAGATAACTTTGAAAGCATGGCTCTTTGTTTATACCAAGCTGCCTACAAGTTAAAAGCTCAAAAAGAAGATTATAAACTATAACTGTGTAAGACAAAGCCAGTTGGTTACATAAATCTCAATTTCTGATTTCACTTCTCAAGTACTGGGATTGCAGAGATTTATTGTCTCTCACATTAAGCTCATTACATTTCATCAATTATTCTTCATCAAATACACAATACAGAAATGGACTGTATCCTTTTTTTTTCTAAATGCACATGCCATATCATTGTCTCACAGTTTTTTTCTTTTTTTTTTTTACTTTATTTTCTGTTAACATAACACAACATTGTTTTTGATAAATGGAGGGGAAGAAGGGATAACAATGGGATTATAGCCATGATTTTATGACTACGAAGTTACAACTTGAATAAACAGGTTACAGAACTATAATACTCGTGAATTATTCAAAGTAATGTCACCAGTTCATGAAAACTGTCTTGAATTTAGAGTAATGTCTTTCAGGCTGTGATATAGCCTTTGAAATATATACACATAGAAATATAACTACACACTAAGAACTAAAATAGCACAATTAGGGGTGTTAAGATAGGGTGACATGGTCTCAATAGTCCAATAAACATGCTTAGGAACAAAACAGTAAAGTAAGTATATGTTCTTTTTTTTAATGTTAAGTATGTTTTATTTTGTTTTTGACAACTGACCACATTATTCTTTTTTTAAGTAATTTATTTATTTTTATATTAATCACAGGTTATGTACTTTATATCCCAGCCACAGCTCCCTTCCTCATTCCCTCCCACGCTCCCCATCCCTCCCTCATCTCCTCCCTGCCCCCTCCAAGTCCACTGATAGGGAAAGATCCTACTCCCCTCCATCTGACCCTAGTTTATCATGTGTCTTCAGGGCTGGCTGCAATGTCCTCTTCTGGGGTGTAGCTAGGCTGCTCCTCCCTCGGGGGGGGTGTCAAAGGGCCAGGCATTGAGTTCATGACAGAAATAGTCCCTGTTCACCTTACTAGGATACCCAGTTGGATACTGAGCTACCATGGGCAACTTCTGAGCAGGGATTCTAGGTTATATCCTTACATGGTCCTTGATTGGAGAAACAGTCTCATAAAAGACCCCTGTGCCTTGTTCTATTTGGTCTTTGTAGAGCTCTTGTCCTCATCAAGTCTTACTATCTCCCCCTTCTTTCACATGATTCCCTGCATTCTGTCGAAGATTTGGTTATGAGTCTTAGTATCTGCTTTGACAGACTGCTAAGTAGAGTCTTTCAGAGGCCCTTTGTGGTAGGACCCTGTCCTGCTACTTGTTTTCTCCTACATCCCATGCCCATTCCATTTGTCTTTCTAAGTAAGGATTGATCATCTTACCCCGGGTCCTCTGTCTTGTTTCTCTTCTTCAGGAGTATAGATTTCAGTATGTCTATTATATCTTATAAGTCTAAATAAGTGACTATATACCATGTGTGTCATTCTCCTTCTAGGATACCTCACTCAGAACGATCTTTTCTACATCCCACCATTTGCCTGCAAATTTCATGATTTTTTATTTTTAATTGCTGAATAGTATTCCATTGTGTAAACACACCACAATTTCTGTATCCATTCCTCAGTTGATGGACATCAGGGTTGCTTCCAGGTTCTGGCTATTACAAATAAAGCTGCTACAAACATGGTTGAGCAAATGTCCTTGTTGTGTACTTGAGCAACTTTTGGTTATATGACTAGGAGTGGCATAGCTGGGTCTTGAGGAAGTGCTATTCCTAGTTTTCTAAGAAAGCTCCAGATTGATTTCCAAAGTGCTTGTACCATTTTACATTCCCATCAGCAATGGAGGAGAGTTCCCCTTTCTCCACAGCCTCTCCAGCATGTGCTGTCATTTGAGTTTTTGATCTTAAACATTTTGACGGGTGTAAGGTGAAATTTTAGGGTCTTTTAGATTTGCATCTCTCTGATGGCTAAGGATGTTGAGAATCTTTTTAAGTGTTTTTCTACCATTTTATATTCCCCTACAGAGAATTCTCTGTTTAGCTCAGTATCACAATTTTTAATTGGATTGCTTGATTTATTGCTTTTTAACTTCTTTAGTTCTTTAAACGTTCTGTGTATCAGCCCTCTGTCAGATATAGGGTAGGAGAAGATCCTTTCCCAGTCTGTAGGCTGTTGTTATTTTTTCCATTTGTTTTTGGTTCTATTCTGTGTTTCTGGGCTGACCAGCCTCTAGTTCCTGGCCATTCACTCAGTATTATGCATGAGTTCTCTTTCATGATGTGGACCTCAAGTTGTAACTGTCCCACTTTGGGAATGCAAGCCCTTAATGGCCATCTTCTATAATCATGCAATGCTCCTAGCCTTGGTACTTGGACATCAACCTTGTCACAAAAACTTTTTACCTTCAATATGTTCTGTCTTCAAGATGTGTTAGGGTAATGTTGGTACAGATCTTGTCTTACATTTTAACTTACTAAGCTATACAGTTATTTGTGCAACTAGATAATCACAAAGGAATAAATATTTGAAAGGGAAACAGCTACTAAGTTTGTAAGTTTTTAATTAATTTTTTATTTTTTATATTAGTTTTAGTTTATTCACTTTGTATCCTATCTGTAGCCCCTCCCTCATTGCCTCCCAATCCCACCCTCCCTCATCTCCTTTCTGCTCTTCTCTAAGTCCAATGATGCTGGAGGGCCTCCTCCCCTAAAATTTTATTTAAAACAATTTAAGCATCTGTTGAAATAATATTTAGACTCCTAAAATAATCTATTTCCAGTCCTTTGAGCATATAACTTTATCCTGTGCAGAAATTTCTTTAAACACTTCAGAGACAATAAATTGGATAACATATGCTGGAATTTTCCTGAGAAACTTAAATTTCATTTGTGTTAATACATAAGCAGCCACTGAAATTGGCTCTTGACACCAATACAGATTGTGGGAGTCCATTTACCTTCTGTTTTACACAGATTGCATTAATGGCCCTTTGCTGTGAGAGAACTAACAAGATTATTAAAACCATGACCCAGAAACTTTGGAAGTAAAACCATGAGAAGATGCTAAGGTTAATATCAACTGTGTGTAATAACAGCCTACTAGTATCCTAAACAATGAAAACTAGTCCAAAACACAATTTATGGTCTTATTTGATCATAGAGCTAGGAGATCAATGTATTTATGACCTGCTGGAGACAAGCCCTGAGGAACTTCCCTCACCCCTCCCTGAGTAAGAAGGTTCTATTATGGGCCTTTCCACCCTCTCTCCTCCCTGAGTAAGAAGGTTCTATTATGGGCCTTTCTACCTTCACTCCTCCCTCGCCCCACCCCTACCTAAACTTGGCCTTAAAAAGCCTGCTTTGGCTCAATAAAATTTGACTCTTGACAAGTGCACATTTGCTTGAGTCTGTTCCTTTTCTCGCCCATCTTTTTCAGGTTCTGGTCCTCCTTGCCCCCACGAATAACTAGGTCTTGAGGGTCGGGGCAATGGCCCAGATACCACAGGGCTAAAGCTTTTATGGAAATGCCATATTAATTCTAGGAAAATTATGTGTTTCCCCAAGACGTGGTCTTTTGAGATAATGATAGCCAATACTTATCAAATGACTAACACTACATTAAAGTAATGAGTCATTTACTGCAGATCATGGATTTGTCAATATGTTAAGGTGGCTTCAGATTACTCTCCAAAACCTACAGAAATGATTTTTATCTAAGAACTGACCTAGAAACAAAAAAAAATAAATAAAAGCCCTAAATTCAAATTTAAGACAGAATGTGACTTAAGATCATATTAACAGACACGAAGAGGAACTAAAATTGAAGTGGATTCAGTTCAAGGAGAGTTTTTTTTTATTATTTTGTTTTTAATTTCTGAGCTGTACTTTTTCAGTGGGATCTCTTCCAAAAGTTTTGTCTTGGTCTAATATTGTAGCAAAGAGAGTCAGTCAAAATTTCCAAGATCTCTTCCAACAGATTTTTCTGTCATTTAAACCAAATAGTCTGTAATTTAAATGCAAAGCCTTTTTCCAGACACTATATAGTTTAACTCTTTCTATTTTTATATTATAAATCTAGGTGTTTTTACAGTAGTTAAAAATCCTTACTGTTTCCTGTTTTTAAATTATTTATTTAAATATTTGATACTAATATAATAACAGCATTTATCCCTTTCCCTTTCATACCACCAAACCTTTCTTCACATCGTTGCCAACCTGTACTGTCACTTAACTTTTAGATCTTCACCATTCTGATGGCCATAAGATGGAATCTCATAGTTGTTTTTTGTTTGTTTGTTTGTTTTGTTTTTGTTTTAATTTTTATTTTTTAATATTAATCACGGGTTATTTACTTTGTATGCCAGCTGTAGACCCTCCCTCATTCCCTCCCAATCCCACCCTCCCTCATCTCCTCCATGTCCCTTTCCAAGTCCACTGCTAGGGGAGGTCCTCCTCCCCTTCCATCTGACCCTAGCTTATCAGGTATCTTCAGGACTGGCTGCAATGTCCTCCATTTCCCTGATGGCTAAGGACATTGAGCATTTCTTTAAGTTCATGACTCATCTGTTCAGAGTTCTCTGTTTAGTTCTTTGCCCTGCTTTTATTGGGTTGTTTTTCACTGTTTAATTTCTTCAGTTCTTTATATATTTGGATATTTGCCCTTTGTCAGCTGTAGGATGGGTGAAGATATTTTCTCAATCTGTAGAATGTCCTTTCATTATATTGACAGTGTACTTGGACTTATAGAAGCTTTTCAATTTAAAGAAGTCTTATTTCTTAATTGTTCTGGTTGTCTCTTATGCCAATGATTTTAGGGCTTTTCCCTCACTTTCTCTTCTAATAGATGTAGAGTATCTGGTCTTATGTTCAGGTCATTGAGCCACTTGGATTTGAGTTTTGTGCAGGGTGATAAAAATGGATCTATTTGCATTTCAGATAGATAGACAGATAAATAGATAGATAGATAGATAGATAGATAGATAGATAGATAGATAGATAGATAGATATCCCATTAGAGCAGCACCATTTGTTGAAGATACTGTCTTATATCCAGGGTATCATTTCAGTTCCTTTGTAAAAATACAAGTGTCCATAGGTGTGTGGGTTTATTACTGGGTCTTCAACTCAATTCCATAGATCTAGTCTATGTCTATGCCAGTGCCATGCAATTTTTATTACTTTTGCTCTGCTGTAAACCTTGAAGTCAGGGATGGAGATATGTCCAGAAGTTCTTTTATTTTTCCATATTGTTGTTGCTATTCTGGTTTTTCTGTTATTCCATATAAAGTTTATAATTGCTCTTTCAAGGTTTGTAAATAATTGTGTTGATATTTTTGATGGAGATTGTATTGAATCTGTAGATAACTTTTGGGTAGATGGCAATTTTTACTATGTTAATCCTACTGATTCTTGAGCATGGAAGATCTTTCCACCTTCATATATCTTCTTCAATTTCTTTCTTCAAATACATGAAGTTTTTGTCATACAGACTTTTGACTTGGTTGACTAGAGTTATTCTTAGACACTTCATAGCATTTTTTTCTCAGTCCAGTTGTTGTTTGTATAGGAGGACTACTTATTTTTTGAATTAATCTTGTATCCAGCCTCTTAACTGAAGGAGTTTATCAGCTGCAGGAGTTCTCTAGTGGAATTTTTAGGGTCACTTATTTATGCTATCATATCATCTATGAATAGTATTATTTTTACTTGTCCTTTTCCAATTTGTATCCTCATGATCTCCTTTAGTTCTCTTGTTACTCTAGCTAGAACTTCAAATACTATATTGAAGAGATAAGTATATAGTGGCCAGTGTTGTCTTGTCCCTAGTTTTAGAGGAATAACTTAGTTTTCTCTCCATTTAATTTGATGTTGCTATCAGCTTCTTGTATATAGCTGTATATATATTATTATTT
>JAQQSO010007138.1:0-10826 GCA_028658305.1 Pachyuromys duprasi | reverse complement strand
TGACTGTATTTTCCTGTTTTTTCTTCAATTCTTTCAGCTGTTTGTTTGAACAATCCTCTGTTTCTTTTATTTCTTTCAGTGACTTAAGTATTTCCTCTCTCAAGGCAACATACTGTTTGGCTGCAACTTCCTGTATTTCTTTACAGATGGCCATAATCTGTTTGTCTTTATCTTCCTCTATTTCTTTACGGATGGCCATATGTTTAACTCTATCTTCCTCTAGTTTTTTACGCATTTATTTGTTTCCTCTATTATTCTCTTCATAAGCATAGATGTTAGGTCATCTTCTTGAATTTCAATTATGCTGGGGTGTCTAGGGCTGCTTGCCCCTGGATAACTATGTTCTGGAGATGCCATATTGCTCTGTCTTTTGTTGGCTGAGCTTTTATGCTGGCTTCTACCCATTGGGATATCTTAGGTGTTGGGTGTTAGTTTCTGGTGGTTCCTGGAATCCTGTCGTGGAGAGAATCCCCTTGGCAGAAAGATCATTTTTCCTGAAGGAAGCCTCCTTAGTGTTTTGGGCATGGTCACTGAATGGCCAGTGTTTTTCAGGAATTGCCACAGCTCACCTTAGGCGTACAGACCTGAGTGGTAACTGTGGTCCTTGTTAGTCAAGAGGGCTCTCCTCTCACCTGGAGAAGACCTGGGGATAGCTGCCCTGCTTATGGGTTTCTTGCTCTAAATTTAGTGAGCTGCAGCTATTGCCTGGGTGCCCCATGGTTTGGTCAGTTTTGTTAGGGATAACTGATTGCCCCTTGGAGCAATATCTGGGGGTTGATCTCAGGGATCCCAGGCTTCTGTAGGTCTGAGGTTGGAGCTCTGTGCCCCAGTACCTAAGCGGTAGTCAGTGGCAGGTGAGCACCGCTCTCATGTGAGCAGCAAGAGGCTAGTTGGTGTGCAGCAGGTCTCTGGGCTGGCAGCATGCACACCAAGGGTCATGGGGAGCTTTTCCAGGGAAATACTGGGTACCCTAAGTTGGTCTCCGTTTGCTTCCTTCCCTGTGGGGTTTTCTCCCAACAGGGACTTCCAATCTCTGGTGCTCTGGGGTACACAGTTCTTCTGTGATGGAGAGTTGGGCTGTGCTCGGGGGTGGAGCCTAGTTCGGGCGCACCCGCCATTCTGCGGGACCTTTTTCTGGGGAAGGCTGGGTGACCTAGGTCAGTCCCGTTTCCTTCCTTCCCTGTGGGTTTTTCTTGTGACTGGGACTCCCAGTCTCTGGTGTTTTTGTGTCCACCATTCAGCCTGAGAAGGTGATCAGGACACACAGGCATGTGGCTCTGGTCTGATGACCAAGTGCCTTCGTGACCCGGGATCTCTTCTGGGTTCTGGCTGAGTGTCCTGAGAATGGACCCGACCGGTTCCTGAACCATGGGGTTTCTTCTCACCTGGGAAGCATGATTGTTGTTTTTTTAGGGCCCAGAGTTCAGGCTCTTATTCGCTGTACTGAAAATGTTGTTCTGCAGCTCAGAAGCAGCGTCCTCCTGGCACCACCATCTTGTCCCGCCACACACATAGACACACACACACACACACACACACACACACACACACACACCCGTGAGGAGGTTTCTTGATAAGGGAATTAGGTTGATTGAGAAGTGAAGGCCCACCCTGAATATGGGTAACACCACTCAGTGAAATGAGTCCAGGACTGAATGAAGATGAGACAGCTAGCTGAGAGACAGCATCCATCTCTCTCTGCTTTCTGACCATAAATGGAATACGACCAACTGCCTCATGCCCCTGCCAGCATGCCTTCCCCACCATGATGGGTTGTGTCCTCAAACTGTGAGCCAAAATAACACCCCCCCCATTCCATTCCTCACATTGGTTTTGTCTGGTATTTATTTCACCACAGAAAAAAGTTCCTCCATCAGTGAACCACCATCAATTCATGTTCTAACCATGCAATCCTGACTAAGTTTTCTAAACTCTCAATGCCTAAGAAGGGAACATAAGAAAAACAGCCACTAATCAAGGTGTGTATCATGCTTGGCACTTGGTGATAAGCTTCTCACTGATAGTAAATATCTTTTGCTCTCTTAGAATTCAGTACCCCCTAACATCCAGAGCTTTTAGAAATGGAGGCATGCTTCCTTCTTGCCAGTCTTTTCTAAAAACAAAAAAAGAACCCATACCTCCAAGCCCAAGACCCAATCCTGGCAAAGCTCCCAAATTCTATCTACCCTTGCTTTTCTTATATTGCTTGTTTCTACACCATCAGTGCTCTAACTTGTCCTTTCAAAGAGACACAGACACTGAAAATGGACCCAGTCAGGAAAGTCTAAGCTGAAGGTCTGTGTATAGCTGAGAATATACAATTGGATTAAATTCACCAATACATCATAAATTGAGCCTTGAAAATAATTTTGTTGACTGGGCCAATAATCCTTCTCAATCCAACTGTATCTAATATCCTGTGTAATTAGCAGTCATCTTCCAACCAAGCATTTAATGGCTGTCATGTTTGACTACACTTTGACATGCATATCTTTATCATCTTTGTAAATAATTGCATTCTTCCACTTGACAAAATCAAGACACATCATTTAACTTTGTTTTATCGTATGCAATTGCTTTTCTTTGCAATGGGAAAAGGGAAGCATGGTTATCAGTGTTGTCTGCTGTATTTTTCCATCCTGTCATATGTTTGTGTTTATGTTCAATCACATTAAAATACATGTTCATAATTCCTCATTTAAGAAAGTTTGCCAAGACTTTCTGGCTATGCATTATCTACAGCTTACTCAAAATCGAGTCCCTAAAACCAAAAATAGTATACATTATTTCTGTCCACTAACACATACTTAGGGTTTATGCTTCCTTTCTACTCTATATCATCTCTCATTTAAGATTAGACTTTGCCATTTAAAATGAAATAAATATCTAGACAATAGAATTTTTGCCTGTGTCCTCCTAATTTAAAATGTCACTCTTAACAGCTTGGTAAATGATCGATTTTCAGGGAAAACCAGTTGGCAAATTTTTCAATACATCTCTCCATGTAGTTCAAATCCAACTTTTCCTAGAATTTGACTGAAGTACCTTGTGGTCAAAGATACTTCTCTCCTCCCTAGTCTAGTAACCATCCCCTCCCTAGGAGAGGGACACAAGGTGGCTACCCCAAAGCACTATATCACCCACTCTCACTCCTATGTGGCACACTGTCTCCCAAGAACTCTATGATACACTTTCACCCCTCTATGGCACACTGTCTCCCCAAACATTGTATCATCCACTCTCACACCTAATGTACACCTACTAGGGCATACTGGTGACAACAGAGTTCTAGTGCAGAGAGGCATAGACTCACTGTAAAGGAGTGTCTGTTAGTTAAGCTGCTCTGTATCTGGACTCTTGATCCTCATGCTGTAAGACTCAAAGTATCACAACAGATGATCACTGTACTAACTTCAAGCTTCAAGTCTTGTGACGGGGTGATTTAAATCACATGGGACTGAACTCTGTGAACCATATGGTGGTGAGGCCCAATGCCCTTGATTCTGAGCCAATCAAGAAGCTGCATGGTGAGAATGGAGATAAGGAGCTTGAGGGTGAACAGACAGCAATCTTCAAGGTATTTATTTCCTTCCTTTCACATCTTCCAACCATTTCAGAGCTACTGGGAAATCACAACTGACAATAATCTGTCCATAGCATCAGAGACAAGAGAAAGCGCACACTTCATGAAGATAGAGCCTTACTCATACTCCATCAACCAAGCAGTTATAGATCCATTGGCTTTTAAAAGAAGAATATATGGTTACATTATGGCCTGGATCTTAAATCTCCCTCCCAACTCATGTCTTTCAATGCTTGGTCCACAGCTCATGACGCTACTCTGAAAGCTATGGAGCCTTTGGGAGGTGGGGTCTGGTTTGTTAAACTAGGCTGCTAAGAGAGGGCTACTGAAGACCCCCACCACTCTAGTTTGGGGCTCTCTGTTCGCTTTCTTCTCTGTCTGTCACCATGTGAAACAGATGACACCTCATGTTCCTTCTAACGCAGACTTCACCATGCCTTCCTTACCATGATATACAAATCTCTTTGAAACCTTGAGCTCAAAAAAACCTTTCTTCCCTTCAGTTGCTTCCGTCTGGTATTTTGTCATAGCAATGAGAAAAGAAACAAACACAGCCATTATGTCAATGCACATTTTTCTTCTTGTGAATATCTGTTCTGACAGTAATCCTAGAAATGAAGAGTCATGGTACAGGAAATCCTAGGCGCCAGGGGTGTCAGAGCTAAGGACACAGTAATCGTGGTGTCTACCTCTTTCATTTTACAGAGTAGATAACAGTACAGATTGTGGAGTGCAGTGTTGTCTAGTCAGGCCTTCACATCTCCAGAAGCAGTTCATAAATATGAATATTCATCATCATAAAGAAGAGAGTAGTAAATTACAGGTTTTAAACGTGATCATACTCTTTTAAAAATACTCATTGTTCTTGATCTCTGAATTATTGGACCAGTTCCAATTAACTAAAGTAATAGTTAAGTTTTAATCTAACTCAAAAAAAAAAAAAAGGAAAAGAAAAAAGCCTGCAAGAGCCAAGCTACAAGAGTTCATAAAGAAAAATACATGGAAAGTTTTTATCTCATCTAGCACGATGTTTTATTCCACTATGCATTATGCATGTTGTATTAGTAACCTTCTCATTTCTGTAATAAAACATTCTGACAAAAGCAACTAAAGGGACAAAGGGTGTGTTGCTTAGGTTTACAGCTCCAGAATGACACAGATCATCATGGGGATGAAGAGAAGGAAACAGGCAGGGAAGGGATGGCAACAGAACAGAAGGCTTGATGGGCACATCGTAGCCATACTCTGTAAGCACAAAGCAAACCAAAGTTTGCTATAAAGCAAACCAGGCTATAAAGCATCAAGACCTGCCCACGCCACCCACTTCTTCTAGCAAAGTCTCCACCTCCTGAAGATTGGACAGCATTCCCAAGCAAAACTACTGGGTGGAGGAGGGGCGGCACTGAGTGCAAATACCTGTGCCTGTGGAGGACATTTCACATTCAAACCACCATACAATGAGCCTTGGTCACCCTTGTCACCTCTATCAGGACACTGTTTGAAATGTCTCTCATTAGCATCTGAAACCTCCGTACAAACATCGATCTTTAGAGGACATGGAAACTTCCTGAGAGTCAGAAAACACTGTGCAATTTCAGATGGGTTCATTAATATCATTGGTTCATCATTAAGGAGACAGACTCAGGCAATTTAAGATGTTTATGTATAAAAATACTTCCTTAACTGTCCCCTTGACACTGACCATGGATACACTGATTCCTAGGTTCAGAATTATCATCAATATCAAAAGGCACTTCGACCTCCTGAAATTGTTCCTCTCACCCTGCCTGTGATTTCTCTCCAATAACTCTGTTCCACAATTTATAAATTCAGATATGTCTGTGTCTTCATCAGCCTGAAGCATCCATGCTGAGAATAAGTATTTACCAGAAAAAAAATATGCTGAGGATCCCGAGGAATTATGCAAGCATCGGCAGTATTGGTGGCTTGAAGCGAGCCATCACCACAAAGAAATACCAGAAAGTTCGATAAGGTACAATGAGCAAGGGCACAGTGGTGTGCTAGCCCTCCAGATAGCCCTGTACAGATTTGTACACGAACTCCTCCAAGTCAAAATGGCATCCATCTCTAAGAACAAAATCAGAGTTATTAGCTTTCTGAGAAAATATAAGCATTGGGAACAGAAAGCCTTACCTCTGTCTAGATTCCTTAAATATGAAGATGGAAGAAAAGGTAAAAGTTTGATTCCCCTAATTCATAAATGATACTGCTGCACTTTTCCCTAGCTCCGTATCAAATGCTTTTCTTGAGATGGTGGTGTCATGTAGTCCAGGCTGGCCTCAAACTCAATACATAACCAAGGATGGCCTTGAACTTCTGATCCTCCTCCTGTCCTCAGCTCCAGAGTGCTGACATTCTAGAATCCACCCCCATTCCTGGTTTCTGTGCTGCTGAGGACCAACCCAGAGTCTCACATTCTAGGAAAGCCTGAGCTACATCTCCAGCCTCCACAGCCCCTCCTTTTTTAAACCTACTGAAGAGATTTAGAACAACTGCTTATCTCCTCCAAGATTAACAATTTCATATTTTATATGATTCAGTAATAGCATATGAAATATAATATCATTCAATACTATCATAGCCTTTACTAAAATGATCCATTCTATACCACATTTCATTTTACAGCAATAACTCTCAACCTGTAGGTCACAACCCCTTGGAGGCTAAATGACTCTTTCACAGGGGTCACATATCAGATATCAGGCAAATTAGATATTTACATTTTGATTCCTGACAGAATCAAAATCACAGGCATGAAGTAGCAACAAAATAATTTTATGGTTGGGGGTCACCACAACATGAGAAATGTTTACTAAAGGGTTGCAACATTAGGAAGGTTGAGAACCACTGTCTTACAGAAATTTAACTCCTCCCACCAATACACATAGACATCCTCCTATGTTTGTCTTGTGAGACACCCCTTTACAGACTTTCTCAAGCTCCTACAACCTACATACACTGTCATGGAGAGCTATGGTCCACCCATCACCTGCCAAGGCCCAGAACATCAGATGGACACTCTGGACATCAGGAATGCTGACAGTGCTGAGCCAAATTCCAACTTCTCTATATAAGTGCATTGCAAAATCAAGGAAAACTATTCTTACTGAGATTTTACTATACGCAGGTACTGTATGCTAAGTATTTAACAGGTATCATTTCATCCTCCTCAAAATGCAATAGGGACTATTATCAACCCCATTTTACTAAACAACTGAGATCAAAGTATCACACTCAAGGCCACAGTTGTAACTGATGGCCCTGAACTAAAACTACAGCAGGTTGACTGCAAAGCCCACTGATTGAGAACAGTAAAGAACAGAACAGCGTGGTATAATTGAACTTACTCCTTCATATACATTTGAAGATAGAATTCTCATTAGATTTTGGTGACTACCAAGTGTCTTGGGAAATGTCCATTAGCCACACAATTTTATGCCCATTTTATTTTAATTATTTTCAAGCAGACTTCTATTCTATAGCCAATGTTGACCTGGTACTTGCTGCAGCCCCCGACACACACACACACACACACACACACCTCCATTTCAGCCTCCTCAGTGCTGAGATTACAGAAATGGACAATTATGCCTAGTTTTTCATTGCTATTTTCATTGAACCTGATCTTTCTGGAGAATCTGCTCCCAAAGTCTGCTGTGTGTTTAGCTGGGGTGCAACTCACTATGTTTATCCCTGCTATAAATGTTGAGGAGAAAGGAGTTGTGAAAATCAACAGGACTCTGTAGCATAGATGCTCAAGTTTCCCCATCTACAGTGTGAGGACATTAGCCTACTGCTTTATCTAGGAATGACTGGTCACACCTAAAGAACAGTTTATTCTGCATCAGAGACTTGCAATGTCTCACTTACTAATTAGAAAATGGTTTGGAATGCTTTTCATGTAGGCTACTAAAGAGACTCCAGTTGCTTGAAGCCTGCACTAAAATGCAGCACAGAGCCAACCATCTATAATCCCCAGAAATAAGCCTTACAGACACATGGAAGTGTGTCTAGCAGAGAACTGGGCAGCAGACAGCCATGGCACCACTGTGATTGATGGTTACAATATGAAGTCCCCTGTCTGTCATCGGAGAACAGTGTTTGTGATGATGGCAGACTCCTCCTTTCAATTCTCACTTTCCTCTTAAGGCGACTGCTCATTTATACCCACTGTGGGTGCTCCTAACAGGATGGATGTACCATCACACATTTAAGGAGGGAAGAAAGAGGAAAAACACTGACAGCTGAATCATCCCCAGATATCGCCCAAATTTATATCCCTCAGTACCACAAACTGAATTATCTCTATAAAAATTAGTTTAGAAAAAAAACCAACTTTTCACTTACAGCTGCACGGTGAAGGACCACACCATATCCATGCAGTCAGGATTTTATTTTCAAACTAATGTGCCAATGGCAGTTTCCAATAAGAGGAGCAATTTGCTGGTCTAGCCAATTACAGTTTGTCCTTGGCTGAAGATGACAGCAAGTCTGAACCTCTGGTTCCCTGAAAACATCAGAGTGATATCCCTAATACTCAGTCTGCTTCTCTGTGAAGTTAAGCATTAAGGAGGTGATTAAAATTCAGCTTAACTTTGGTACCAAATCAAAGGAAAGGCATTGCTGTCTGATCGTAGGAGAGGATTTTCAGAACCGTCCAAAGAAGCAACGGCATGCATTTAAAGCACCGAATCTCGGTGCTGCCAGTAATGCCCTCACCAAGAAGCCTCCCTTCCAGATGCCACGTGTGTAGAGGCTCCGGTGGCATTCACACTACTGTACACAATTCATTTAAGCATGTAGCCTTTGCTTCATTTGATACTTCAATTACCCAATGATGGCCCTTTAGCTGTGATGAAAGGTCTGGAGGGGATGGCTGCCACTGGTTTCCTGTGCCACAACTAGAAGGTTATTTTGCATTATTTTGTTCAAACTACTATATTAGGATATATCGGTGAGCTGATTTCTGAAGATGCTGTGTCAGGATCAGATAGGAAGGCAGCCTGTATATTTGCTATGTCAATAAGCTTTTAAAGATAAATAAACCAAGGATGCCTGAGTAATTACCCATTTTTTGACGTTGAACTAACTTGATTATACCAAGGCAACACTGAATGACTAGCGTGAGGAAATGCAAAACCTGAATTGATACTGAAAGGCATTTACTATATGCTGGCCTTAAATGGATGAATATAAAATTAAGCATAAATTGTCTCCTGTGGCTCAGGCATCAAATAAAAGTCATGGGAAAAAAAATAAGACCTGGTCCTTCATTTGTTAATTCAACAAACCTTCGCTGAATGTCCACTCTGTGCCTTGTTCTGCTGCACCAGAGGCACAGACTTCCTCCTGCTTTAAAATCCCTTATCAAAGAGGGCAGAGAAGTGTGCCCTCCATCCCCAGCCACTGTGCTTTTCTTCTGTTGATGTCACACTCTCTGTGAGTCCACATAGTAGCATCCCATGCTAACATCCATGGGAACATGCTCTCCTCCATCCCTTACCTGGGTAACTCCTATTCATCCTTCAGGTTTGAGCTCTGCACTCTGGCACATTGTATTTTCCCAACAACAATGACTTAATTAATGTATGAATGGTTATGTGAACAGAAGCTCATAGTACAAGGAAAAGAAGTTCTAAAAGTCACCTGGAGACTGAGACCATAGAGAGACTCTCAAGGCAGGCCTCACAAAGCCCATGCTGTTGCTGATGCTTGAAATCTACTTTACTGTAGTACTGGGCACAGAGGCCGGGACTTTGTTGGGCAAGACCACTACCGCTGAGCTTAATCTACAAACCAGTGCCCTAGTTTCACTTCTTTAATAAAATATCTTGGCAAACAGCAACCTAGTGGAAGATGGTTTTATTTGGCTTACAGTTCTACTCCATTACTGGGACTCTGAGCAGATAGTGACACCCTCAGTTAAGAGCAGAGAGAAATAAATGCATACATACTCGCTTGCTCACTTGCCTGTGATCAGCTTAATGAGTATACTCTTACGTAGTTTGGGACTGCATATGGTGCCATCCACAGCCCAGAGGGCTGGGCCTTCTACCACCAATTAACATAAATAAAACAACCCTACATGGATAGGCCCACAGGCCAACCCAATGTAGACAATCCTTCACCGAGATCCTCTTCCCAAGTGATTCCGGGTTGTGTCAAGATGACCATTGCTAATCATTATAGGTATTTTTTAATGGCACCCAACATATGGCAAGCTCAGAGTGGCTGAAAATTTATTTTATTGATGGCAGTGCATATAAAGGATGTTTAAAATGTATATTGAAGCTCTTAAATACCATGATTAAATGTACTGACATTTGTCCTAAGGTAATAAATAGTTATTAAAACATCATAAGACTCTTTCATTAAGATTCCCTGCACTCTGGCCAAAGTTTGGCTATGGGTCTCAGCATCTGCTTTGATGCCCTACAGGGCAGAGTTTTTCAGAGGCCCTCTGTGGTAAGCTCCTGACCTGTTCCCTGTTTTCTCCCTCTTCTGATATCCATCCCCTTTGTCTTTCTGAATGAGGACTGAGCATCTTACCCAGAGTCCTCCTTCTTGGTTAGCTTCTTTAGGTGTACAGATTTTAGTATGTTTATCCTATATTATATGTTTAATATCCACTTATAAGTGAATATATAGCATGTGTGTCTTTCTGCTTCTGAGGGAGATAGAAAAATCTGGAAGGGACAGGAGCTCCATAAGAAGAGTAACAGAACCAAAAAATCTGGACACGGGGGTGTTTTCTGAGACTGATACTCCAACCAAGGACCATTCATGAAGATAACCTAGAACCCCTGCACAGATGTAGCTCATGGCAGCTCAGTGTCCAAGTGGGTTCCCTAGTAAGAGGAGCAGGGACTGTCTCTGATATGAACTTAGTGGCTGACTCTTTGATCACCTCCCCCTGAGACAGGCCATAGAGGAAGACAATGCAGCCAGTCCTGATGAGACCTGATACACTAGGATCAGATGGAAGGGGAGGGGGACCACCCCTATCAGTGGACTTGGAGAGGGGCATGGGTGGAGAAGAGGGAGGGAGAGTGGGATCAGGAGGGGACAAGGGTGAGGGGGCTACAGGTGGGATGCAAAGTGAATAAACTAATTAATAACAATTAAATAAACATATCTTTTAAAACTTCATAAGAATCACAGCAATTGAAACTCAGAAGTAAACTACGAAAATTAAAAATAGTAACTCCTGGATCCAAGATGG
>JAQQSO010007137.1:0-10827 GCA_028658305.1 Pachyuromys duprasi | reverse complement strand
CATGCAGTTTTTATTACTATTGCTCTGTAGTACAGCTTGAGGTCGGGGATGGAGATACCTCCAGATGATCTGTTGTTGTAGAGGATTGTTTTGGAGATTCTGGGTTTTTTGTTTCTCCATATGAAGTTGAGTATTTTTCTTTCAAGAAGACTGGAGTTTTTATCTGAGCTTGATTGCTTTTTACTTGTGCCATTTTAATGAGTACTCATTTTTCTCACCGTTGCTGTGAGTGTTATAATTTCTACAACAAAGAATGGAAGGATAAAGTCTTAGGAGATTAAGAATAGAATTCCCTTGAACTTTGAAGCTTACATTCTAACCACAGGAGACAGAAAACAGTGAAAAGAAAATAAATATGTTTATACAATATGCTTGAAAATACCCACTATTATACTGTGGAGATTAGATACTGCCACAATCCCTGAATTAAAAACTTGATCTTCAGAGTGACACGGTTAGGTGGTTTGAAAAATTTAGGAGATGGGAATTTGTAAATATACTTCAGTCATTGGTGACATTCTCTTGAAGAAGATTATTGGAGCCCTGACGTATTCACAAGGTAAAGAGTTTGCTATCTCATGGATCACCAGTGTTATCATTGGCACACCCAAGCATTCATGTTGTCCTTGGTACACCTAAGAGGCCAAAGTAAATATTTTATCTTTATAGCTTACACATATCAACCATTTTTGTGACAATGATGGAAAATGTTCTAACAAATTCACGGGAAAATATAAAACAGTAGGAGTAATTAGATGTATTAGCCTCTGAAAGTACAGGGTATAACACGGGCTGCTTAGGATATACCATGTTGTGACCAGTGGCCAAGATAAGAGAAAGACCAAGGAAAGAGCAGTGGAGACACACAGGGTAGAAGCATTCCAGGCAGAATGGACAGAAGGGTGCATGCAGTTTGTCCTGAGTGACTGAGACACAGTGACAGTGAGTCAAGAACTGCAACCATAGACATAACAGGCGCAGTCTGAATGCGGTATTTCTAATGTCAACTCTAAGTGTGTGATGAATCTTGTGCCTAAAGAGGACCTGGGTAGAGAGACTAAGCACTTTGGAGCAGAGAATCTTAGTCTGTTAGATTCATTTTGTTCTATAATATATTTATTTTTCAACATTTTCTTTTCTTTGCTGATTTCTTTTCATATTTAGCAGAAGAATTTATAACCAGTCAGTTATTATGAATTTTATATGGACTCAGTTTTGATTGTAAGATGTGGAGTTCAGGAATAATCCTTTATATGTTTTCATTTTCTGTCTCTAGAAAAATGAGTAGCCCACACAATATATTAATATTAGCAGCACGTGAGTCGAATAAACAGTTGGATACTGCTTTCCTTTCGGAATCATTGATATTTTGAAAAGATAGTAGTTCTTTTTTGTATGCTTAATTTTCATGATGTTCTTCAAACTAGATGGACTATCAAGTTTTCTTCTCTCTCTAATATTGTAAACCTCAGTTTATTAAACATCTTCTTGCTAACAAGCATTTTAAATATATCAATTTACTTCTGATTTTGTGGATTTTTTTCTGTATCTTTTTCTGACTCTATTGCTTTCCTTCTATTAACATATTTACATTTTAATTAATATATTTAAATTGATCCATTTTAATAAAAAATTAATTCATTATAAAAATCTTCATTTGACCAGTTCCTTAGCCTGGGAATTTACTGAATCTCTCTCTTCTTATTCTCCCTTTCTTCTTTCTAGAAAATATATTTGAGTTTAAAAAGTGTTACTTTTTTTTACAAGAAATTCCAGCTTATGAAAACATTATCTGCACTTTTGACTATCTACAATTCCTGTGGTATATAAAGCTTGGGTCATCTCTTACTTCTTTATCTGGAGAAAGCTTTTATATGTGTGAAAAAAATCATAACATTTCTTAGGTTTCTGTTTCTGTGGGTAAACATGGGGAATATTTTGTTTTAAAATTCCACATCATAGTTTATCAATGAAGGAAGTCAGTACAAAAACTCAAGGCAGGAATTTAGAGGCAGGAACTGAAGCAGAGGAATTGAGGAGTGCTAGGTACTGACTTGCTCTTCATGACTTGCTTAGCCTGCTTTCTTACATAACTCAGGACCATCTGCCCAGGTCTGGCATTACCCAGAGTGGGCTGGGACCTCCTTAACCAATCATTAACCACGAAAATACTTTATAACCTTGACAGGCAAATGTAATAGGAGTGCTTTCTCAACAGAGGTTTCTCTTCCTAGATGACTCTACTTTGTGTCAAAATGACAAAATGTAGCCAGCCCAAAAAATTATAGCCTTAATTTCAGTTACTTTGCAACCTTTCTGCTTTCTGCCCCACAGCAGACACACTTTTCTTTTTTTATGGAAATGTGCTTTTCAACATAGCTCTGTCCTTTCCATCATTTCATCTGTACCTGCAATGTAATTCTCCAACAATAATTTATAACATTTGCTGACTCTGCCCTTCAGGACACATATCAGTGGATACAAATGAGAAGATTTACATGGATATGGAAATGACTTTGAGAAGATGTTTTGGCACTCAGGGTTTTTTAATGCTCCATCTGAAGGAAGCAGATTTACTGAAGGCCTTTGGAGATTCTGCTGTGGTTTCTATTATGATGGTAATCACATCTGAATATAATGATACATTATACAACGATCTTGAAAGGCCATGAAGGTGAACAACTTTTAAAAGAACAAAGTTGTTTTAAATTATTTTTAAGGTTTAGATCAGGGGCATGAGTCTCAGCACACTCCACAAGTAAAGATAATTTTAATTGGGCTAAGAAGTATGAAATTTAGGTCACAAGTATAATGAATAGTTATTGGAAGGAAGATTATAGATAATGGATTATGCTCTTATATCACATCTGCTGTCAAGAACCTGCTTTAAAGGCCAATAAAAATTTCTCATTTGACATTACTTTTTTGTATGTTCTTGGTATATGTCACTGTTCAGTTGAAGCTTGATCATTTTATCAGTGCTTAAAAGTATTGATATCTTTCCTATCACAAACTCTTCATGAGTTGTTTTTATAATTTGTTCCACTGTTATCTATTTGATTATTTCTAGCATGAAACACCTGGAGTTATGGGCACTAAGGTAGTAGTGGGATATAATATTAGTTACCATCACTGTTTAACTGAGGTTGGCTAAAGTGTCCAATTATATGACTCTATTCAATATGCTCATGAGGAAATTAACACTGATACTATGTTATGGATTTATCAGTTTTCTAAAAGATGCTCTAGTTCTTGAAAGAAAAGAGAAGGAAAATTTAAAAAACACAATCAGTATTATTAACTCGATGTTTAGAGAAGACAAACTCTTTCTAAAAGAAAACAGATTTCAAACCCCAGTTCTATGCATTGGATCATTAAGATTTATGCTATTTCTGTGTGTACATCTATAAACATCAGTTTTCCTGTCTTCAAGGCAAGCTATATCCTTAACTTGTTGCTAATCTATTGAATGATGATTTGAAATCTCTCATTAGCGGGGAAAAAGTATAATGACAAAACTTTGAAGTTATTTCTTCCTTTCATTATTTAAACTGTCGTTTTCTTCTCCAGTGAAAACAGATTGTACTTCTGTAGTGAGCACTAGGAGAACCATGTAAAGTAGATTATAATGGCCCCTGTTCTGATGCTGTGTTACTTAGGTCAAAATCCCATTTTTTTTCCTCCATCATTCTCTACCTTAAGTTATTTACTTCTCTGAGATTTAATTTATTTAAATATGTGTATAGATAATATCATTTGCCTCATATTGCTGCTTTGAGGGCTAAAAATGATTCAGAAAAAGTGCTTAAAACAGTGGCTGAGACAGAACAGATGCTCTGATGTTGTCAACATCTATTATACGAATGTTCATTAGTGAATAATAAAGGCATCAAAATCAAAATGCGGCTCAATGGGAATATTTAAGTACATAGACATGTGCACTGGCCCTATAATTACTAATGCGTAGAGTGATATAGCTCTAGCATTACTAATCACAACAGGAAATATGCATGGACTACATTTGAATGACAATTTCTAACAGAATATAATCAGGAATTTTTTATTGGTATAAGTGGTCAGATATTAAATCAATCAACCACAGGTTTTTAAATCCTATGCCTCATACTTGCCAAGATGATGCCCATCATTGGGTGATGCTCCCATTCTGATGAGATACTTCTGAAAACTAGGTAAGGGGCTAAAGTAACACTTAGTGGCAAGTGCTGACAAGGACCCATAGGTACTGGAACACCTCGTAAGTCATTGGAAAGAATAAAATTGTTATAGTCACTATGAAAACCAGATTTGCAGATGTTTTATAAAGTTAAATGTACACTTGATACATGATACCATAACTGCACTTCTAGGTGGAATTTAGTCTCACAGAAATACATACTTATCCATGTTTATTGCTACTAATTCTCAACTCCACCAAATTTTCCAGTTGAGAATAAATAGACTAAATCTGGAACATTTATGCAAGCAAATGTGACTCAGAAATAGAAAGGAACAAGCCACTTAGCCACGTGCTGACAAGTACAGATTTCAAATGCATTGTACTGAATTGTGGCAGTCAGACTGCGAAGGTCACGTGCTGTACCGCTGCATCTTACAGCATTCTGAAAACCACAAAAACACAGAAAAAAACACACCTTGCATTCCAGCAACTAGATATAAAGAGAATGCTTGCTTATAAAGGGACATGAGAAAAGTTGGTAGTGTGCTGCAAAGATAGGCACCACTATGGTATTGATGATAATGCAAAGACCCTTGTAGAATGTCATAGAACTGTACACTAGAAAGGGTATGAGTTTCCACGTAAAGATGGTATATCAGTAAACTGAGTTAAAACACAAGTACTCAGATGTAACAGAGAATCCAAGTTTCAGAAAACTGGGAATAGGTGTTTGGGGGTTGTGTAAATTATTCCCTTTATTTATATGTTTAAAAAATGAATACACAAATAAAGTCGGCCAGCACTCATTTTTGGCAAGAGTTGGGTAATAGAATGCTTATTATATTGCTGACAAATATGCAAATTTCTACAAAACTGTGAGTGTAATTGTGAGCAGCTATTAAAGCTTGTAATTGCATAGAACCTTTGTTCCTGAAGTCCCATCTACTGAATCTCTCCTGTAAAAAGAAAGCGCTCTGGTTTTTAAAGCTTTGTGCACAAAGTTGTTATTATGGCATTGTACTTCCTAGCATACAACTGAGCAAAGAATGTGGGTTCCTGTAAGTGAAGACCTAAAAACAAAAACATCTTCCTTGTAACAACCCTTCATAACTGTCTTATTAACACTACTCAGTTACAGAACAGCCACACTATGAACGATCACACAATAGCACAGTGATAAGTTAGAATGTCAGTGCACAAACCTGATGATTCACAGAGCAATATTGTAAATCTAGCCATGAGTCTTAATCTGTATAGGCTGCTTTAACAAAATTGTCACAAACGAGACTGCTTAAAAGAGACAAATAGGAAATCATTTCTCACAATCATGGAGGAGACTGTCCTTGAAGGGTTGGTGATCTGGTGACAGATTAGGCCTGTTTTACATGAGACAACTTGCATTGTGGTTTTCACACAGTTCAAGAGATGCACAAGCTCCACTAGGGCCTCTTTCATAAGGGTAATGTTTCACTAATGAGGGCTCAACTCCATCTTAATCACTTCCCCAAAGCCCATCACAGTAGATAAATTTCAACCTAATAATTTTGATGGGGACACAAATTTCTTCTTCCAGACTTTTACGTGAGACTAAAAATCAAAACAAACAAGTCACAGGAACAAAATTTAAATATCTTTATTCATTGTTTCTGGTCATCAAAGGCCACAGTAGGAAAGGTCCACTGTCAGAATTCTACCTTGCTTCCTGTAATTTTCCTGGGAGGCCAGCTGCAAAGCCAAATTTTGAAATGAGAGGTGATTTTCACCCTGCCCTTTTGTATAGCATCCAGTAATTCACAGAGCAGTTATTGCTTTATATTCCCATTACATTATTCATTTAATGCTCTCACATTGAGAGGTTGTTGTCATAGGCCTGTGTGGCCTTTAAGATTGGCTTCAGCTTCTCCTGTTATTTGTCTTCCAAGACTTAAAATAAGCTGGGTATGGTGATGCACACCTTAACCCCAGTGCTCTGTAGGCAGAGGCAGATCTGGTCTACTTAGGAAATTTGAAGCCAACCATGGCTACTTGTAAGAGATCTTAGTCTACACACACAGAGAGAGAGAGATGGAGAGAGAGAGAGAGAGAGAGAGAGAGAGAGAGAGAGAGAGAGAGAGAGAGAGAGAGAGAGAGAGATTGATTCTTGGAAGTATGATTGTTTCCTGGGATCATATTTTCTAAATCTTAGCGGGAAAAAGTAAAAGAAAAAGAAAAAAAGAGAATAAAACAACATTAAAATATCAGGTCAAATGCAATAGACTGCTAATCTGCATACCTTCAAAGCATAACTCCCATAGAGGAATTTTCTAACATGCCGAATTTTAAGGTAAATGATAAATAATGTTTGGAATAGGAGAAAAATGACAAAACATTAATTCATAATAGAAAAAAATCTGTCTAATGAGAAGAACAATTCAATCACCATTGTCTTCATCTCCGCATGTACAATGAAGGGTGCTCTCTGCCCTTCAGGTTCTCCAAGCTGCTGAATTGGAGAACTTTGCATTACAGAAGCAGATTCTATGCACTTAATGCATCAGGCACACTCATAATTGAAGGACTATCAATAATCAAAGACAAGGCTCTCCTATAGTTTGAGGCCAGGATAGAAAAACCAACAAGTATTTTTTCTTAAGTTGTTAAAGATTTGGACTCTCTTAAAGATAAAATAATGGCCAAACCCAAGCAGCAGGCATATAAATCTTTTGAGGGTCTTAAAAATGCAAGCTTTCATTATGTACTTTTCTCAGTATTTGAAACATTGAAGGAAAGTTTCCTCTTGGAAACACCTTGTTGCCCTGTCTTTGGGACACAGGACAACCATGCTCAGTTTCCACAGCTGAGTCCTTGGCCATTGTAGGCTTTATAGTTTTGAGCCTCTGCAACTCTGTTTCGCTAGCTCATCATTACTGCCTTTAATATAATCTGATCATGCTGGTTTGTTGCTGCAAGAAATATGTATTAATTTTGTCTCTGGTAAAGCTTTTCAAGGTTGGTGATAACTACTGGAGGCAAAAACAAACAGAGACAAAACAAACAAACAAACAAAAAACCCCAAAAACCAAATACACAAAACCCCAAAACTGACTATATTCATTAGCTTGGGATCCAACCCTTTCTGGCTGCAGAAAATGAATCCACTGGCTCTTAGGTGAAGGTCAGAAGGAGCCTAACCAAAAAGATTAGAAAAGACATCTGAAGTGGAGGAAGGACTGAAGGAAGGTAGCTGCAATACTTCCTGAAGTTTTGATACTGAATCAGAGAGATGAATATTCTGGATCTGAAAAGAACAAGAAAGCTTGGAATTTAGTCACTGAAGAAACATTAACATATTCAAATACCAAATGGGGTTGCTGACAGCAGTTATGGAATTATCATGAAAAAGGCAGAGTGTTACATTGTATTTATTTTCGGGCTTTCTCCAATAAACACATGGTGTACCTTTGCTGGGACTCCATTTTACCAAGCCAAAGGACAGGGAGTTTCCATCAGTTGTATGTTGTGGCATGATTATTGGTAATGGGGTAAGAAAAAAACTTGGTTTTGTTTAGAGATTCAGTAGGTGCTGGCTTTGGCTCTCCAGTTGTGTTAAATCTTATAACAAATGCTGTTGATGTTTCCCAGATCACCTCAAGTTCTATGGGTGAAGCATGTTTTTGTTGTTGTTGCTGTTTGTTTATTTTTTATTTGACATTTTTAGGCAATCATACTTGCAAACTGCTTAGAGACCCAATCTCAATCTGTTTTTTGGAATTGTTTTGTCTAAATCATCAGGTTCCAGAAATACCTAGGAGTTTAAAAGTTAATGGATAGTATCTCATAAAACTTAAAAAGAAGTATGAAACCCCTTTGTTGTGTGACAAGAAAACTCTGTGATGTAACTGCAGCTTTGGGGTACACAAACTGTCACTTTGGTGGTATGAAGGATGGCATTGTCTAAAACTGCCCCTGTTTTGGTCCTTCCTGTATTCTTTTTTTTTTCAGTGTTCTCTCTCTCTCTCTCTCTCTCTCTCTCTCTCTCTCTGATTTCTCCTGGGATATCTTTTTAAAATCTCACTGTTCTTGTAGCTGCTTCCTGGGAAATCTATACTAAGATGACTATTTTGTCTTGTTATAATCTTGGAGCCATAAATGGGGCAATTATGATGAAAAATATTATGAAATAATAATTGAAATCATCTTGTGGAGAAACATTAGAGACTGTTTCCATATGTTGATTTGGCTTCCTAATTACTCTAATTTTATTCATTTAATCACTCACTCCCTCAAAGAAAACTCAATATTTTCTACTGAATGACTAGAAGCAATACTGATGAGCATATACTTCTTCATGGGGGCAGGGGACAACAAAAAACAAACTTTTCATTGCATCCTTACAGCTTACCTGCAAGTGAGAAAGCAAATCTCAAGATGAGGTCATTTGTGAATATGTGCATCATTTCAATGCCAAAATATAATTTATTCAAGGTGTGAACAGTTTTATCACCAAGTAAATATTGGTTAGAGGAATTTGAGGAATGGGTTGTCATGTGATAATAAATAAGCCTCCAATCATAAATATTCCATACAATAATGATAAACTAGCCAATACCTTTTATGAGTTTGGAAAATTACACTTGAAAGGAATATGGGAGAGTTGCAGAATCCAAAAGATTCTTAAATGGAAATGAAGCAATTACTAAAATTAATTATAGAAGGGAGATGCCTCCTAGGTTGAAAAATCACTCACTTGTACCAAGTTTATTTCATGGATTGTTTGTTGTGAGACATAGGTTTCACAATAAAACACTGGGGGAAAACAGCATAAAAGCTCAGAGATGTGAAAGCAGCTTCCTCTGTGTCCTGTAGTTGTCATAGTTAGATGTACTGCTTCCAGTTGTCTGTTTTTTATTCCCTCTCTCTTGTTTATTTTCTCCATATTTGAGGACTCATCTTGGTTATAGAACAGGAACTATCATAAAATACATATATGTCAACAACACAAGGAAGTTACGTGCTGTAGATTAATTCACAAAGAGACCTTTTCTGAGCAAAGAAATGTGTTTTTTCCATGCACAAACAAAGAGGCGCGTGCACACACACACACACACACACACACACACACACACACACACACACACACACATAAACGTCACTCTTTCAGGATATGGAACACCATAGAAGTTGTCTTGCCTGAATTCAGGAACACTGTCACGTTGCAGGTTGGTTGTAGACCGATATTTACTGGGTGAGAACACTCAGGATAAATGAGAATACAGGCCATTAGAGCAGTGGTTCTCAACCCTGTAGTTGAACTACCTTTTCACAGGAGTCACCTAGGCCCAGTGGAAAACACAGATACTTGCAATATCATATATAGAGTAGCAAAATTATAGTTATAAAGTAGCAACAAAATTAATTTTATGGTTGGGGGTCACCACAATGTAAGAAAATGTACTAACGGGTGACAGTGTTAGGAAGATTGAGAACCACTGTTTTAGAAGATCAACTTAATTGGTAAAAAATTTGAACCAGAAGTGAAGATGGACAAAGTCTATCCATGGCTTTGTAAAGCATATTGTGTGTAATATAGGTGTTATTCAGTTGATTTTCAAAGTATCTATCTATCTATCTATCTATCTATCTATCTATCTATCTATCTATCTATCTATCTATCTATCCATCCGTCTTCTATCTACTTAATGGTTGTATGTCAGGGTGCAGAAGACAACTTTCTTTTTTTATTAATTTATTTATTTTTATATCAATCACAGGTTAGGTACTTTGCCTCCCAGACATAGCCTCCTCCCTCATTCCCTCCCACCCTCCCACTCCCTCCCTCATCTCCCTCCTTCCCACCCCTCCAAGTCCACCAACAGGGGAGGACCTCCTCCCCTTCCATCCAAACCCAGCTCATCCTGTCTCCTCAGGGCTGGCTGCAAAGCCCTCCCCTGGGATCTAGCCAGTCTGTCACTCCCCGGCTTGTATGGGGGAGGGTCAAAGAGTCAGCCATCAAGATCATGACTGAAACAGTCCCTATTTCCCTTGCTAGGGTCTTCAGTCCAACAACGAGCTATCATGGGCCCCATCTGAGCAGGGTTTCCAGGCCATATCCACACATGGTCCATGATTGTAGAAACCGTCTCATACAAGACCCCTGTGCCCTGCTCAGTTTGGTCTTTGTGGAGCTCC
Organism: Pachyuromys duprasi; assembly: GCA_028658305.1. Classification (NCBI taxonomy): domain Eukaryota; kingdom Metazoa; phylum Chordata; class Mammalia; order Rodentia; family Muridae; genus Pachyuromys; species Pachyuromys duprasi. Next base: position 482 of record JAQQSO010007137.1, on the reverse strand, counting down.
TGTTCTACCCAAGTCTCACCAACCTCCCCCAGATCTATCATTACTTCTCGCCCTCTGTCAAAGTCTTGATCGGGAGTCTTAATATCTGCTCTGATACATCGCTACATTGACCCCACCAACAGAGGTCCTCCTTTGCATTCTCCTGTCCTGTTGCTTGTTTTCTCCTCCACTCAATGTCCATCCCATTTGTTCATCCAAACAAGCATTGATCATACCAACCTGGGTACTCCTTCCTGTATATCCTCTCTAGGTGTGTAGATTTCAGCTTGACCTTCCTGTCCTATAGGTCTATATAAGTGAGTATATACCATATGTTTCTTTCTGCTTTTGGGATACCTCAGTCAGGATGATAGTTTCAAGGTCCCACCATTTGCCTGCGAATTTCATGATTTCCTCTTTTTTAATTGCTGAGTAGTATTCCATTGTGTAAAAGTACCCCAATTTCTGTATCCATTCCTCAACTGAGGGACATCTGGGTTGTT
>JAQQSO010007136.1:0-10827 GCA_028658305.1 Pachyuromys duprasi | reverse complement strand
CTTTGCCATATGTAGGAATGAGTGAGTGGCTTTCTGATGCTCTGATGCTTCTCTGTATGTCAAACGCATCCCTGACACAAGAAATTCTAGTCATCTGAAGCAAACTGCCCTTTGTCCTCAAAGAAAATGTTTAAAAGGAAAACTTTTTAACAGAATATTTTGCATATTATCTGCCTTGTTCTTATCAAACTTGAGATGTTGACATTTTCTAACCCTGTTTCTTTGGCTACAGTCATTCAGTATTTGTGTCCAAATTGAAAAGTGCCCTAATAGAATGTGTTTGAATGTTATCCTTGCACAATTCTTTAAATTGAAATAAAAAATGTTTTACCTCACTGTTGGACATACATTCCAAGCTTTTCAACTTTAGGAGAAAAAAAATGATCATATGTTTTCCTGTCTTGTAAATTTTAGATTATTTCATATACATTGTATTAAAACTGCCATATCAATTTTAATGTATAGATTTTGCAAATACTATGCTATATGTAATACCTAACTGTATCTGTAGTGTATATGTAATATATTTATGCCCAATAAATGTTTTAATTCTTTCTGACTTAAGAAAGGTTCTTCAGCCTTGAATAAGATTACTTTTATTGTTGCTCTTTTTAAATGCTTAATATCCCAAAAGGTTCCAGCTTAAGTGTCTTGAGAGGCCAGGCAGGTGAGGCCAGGCAGGTGACGTGGTGCTTCCTGGCACTTGCCTTGTGCCCGTTGCTGTCATGTAGGCCCACCCCGCTCAATCTTGTCACTACTGTTCTTATATAACTAAAATTACAGGCACTTCTCTAGCCAGAGTCTGTGTATGGTATAGTTAATATTTTATCTGCTGCCAGAAGTCGAGAGTGCAGGCCTCCCTTGTCTCCCATGACTGGGTGTTTTCTGTCCCATGATGAACTTGTACAGTTTTGAACTCCTTCCCCCTCTGGATCTCACTTAGCAGCAGCAGCAGCAGCAGCAGCAGCAGCAGCAGTAGCAGCAGCAGCAGCAGTAGCAGCAGCAGCAACAGCAAGAAACTAGCATTCTCCATTGTAGGGCTGAAGAGCAGAAGATACTATGGTGGAACTATGGTTAAGCTGTTGATGAGCAGAACCTGTTGTTCCTACTGACATCATGGGTGGGGGATCATCATCATGGTTGTTTCCCTAGGTAATCCAGCCTCCCCATCCCCAGGTAGGGAGACTGTGTACAAGTACAAAAGCTATTTGTAACTCAAACCTGACCTCCTTCAGTGCTGTGACTGAGAAATGACAAGCATCAAATTTCATGTGGTCTTGACCCAGCTGAAAATACAGTAAGCGGTTTTTTTGGGTTTTTGTTTTGTTTTGTTTTAGTCCTAAGAACAGGGAGTTTAGAGAAAAAGATTGTTGACACTAGATTGGAAACCTAAGCAGGTTTCCCATTTGTCAAGAGGGAAAATGAGCACCAGTGGAAAATCAGTGCAGGATTCTCAATGCAGAATGTTCTGCAAGCTGAAAACGGATGGCTGTGTGTCCCCTGGGGCTGAGAGTGGAGGACAGAACGAGTGAGAAGCTCCTCCGTCTCTCTCACCACCCCTTCACACTGCCCCTTCTTCACCCTTACCAAGAAAGCCCAGAAGTGTATCCTGAGGAGGCTAAACTTGAAAGTCCCTGACTTAGGAGTCATGATCTGCCATTTGAAATGAAGTCTGATGAGTAGAGCCATACAGGAGGAGGACAGCATCTCTGGGAGATCTAAGCTTTCCAATCCAGTGACACAGTCCTCCCCTGTCAGTGAACTTGGAGAGGGGCATGGGTGGAGGGTAGGATTGGGAAGGAACGGGGGAGGGGGCTACAGCTGGGATAAAAATGAATAAACTAATTAATACAAAAAATAAAAAGAAATTTTACAAGATCTTAACTGCACTATGCCATTGCCTGGGAAGCCTTTCAAGGTCTCCGCACCTCCCAGACAAAAGGAGAAGACATTGCTGGCGCTCCCGTGGTTTTCCAAGATCTGCAGCTGAGGCCAGAGTGACTGAGACTCGATGGCTTTCTCATTTCCGCTGCCGGTCATGTCTGCTGTATTAGTTCTCTGTGTGAGCGAGTAGAAGCTTCTAGCATGAACAGACCCCAAAAAAGAGCAACTCAAAGGACCTGTTAGGAAGAAGACTGAGAAATTAAATTACTATTTCCAGAGAAAGGAGAAAAATAAAGATGTTAGATGAACATCAGCAAAAATAAACTGAAAAACAGCAAGGAAAATGTTCTTGGAAATTAAAATTTCAATAAGGGGGAAAGAATGCTGAAAGTAAAGACCTCGGAAAAAAACAAAAATAAATTAAGGATCAGACCAAGACATTCCAGGTGTACATTTCAGAAGCTCCAGATAGAGGAAGTGGCAGGTACTCATTATGCAAGTTTCCAGAAAGAGGTTTGAGGCCTTAATCTCAATGGAGGCAGGGGAGACTTCCATCAGACTGGCATCCAGAAATTTCAGAACTCCAAAGCCAGAAATGTCTCTTCTAACAAAGCAGAAAATATGGCTACATGGAGGGATTAGGACCTGGCCGACTTTAGCCTTCTCCAGAAGGGTTACCTCATTCAGGATGATCTTTTCTAGTTATATCCATCTGCCTGCAAATTTCGTGATTCTTAACAAAAGCAACTTAGGGAAGGAAGGGTGAAGGTTTTACTTAAGCTCACATAGAGAAATCGCCTCCTAGCAGGGAAGGCATGGCGGCAGGAGGCAGCCTGTGACATTGGCTCTGCAGTCAGGAAGCAGAGAGATAATGAGTGTGGATGCTCAGTTCCTTCATCTTTTTCCAGCTGGGGGCTCCCCACCCATGGCACAGCGCTGTGCACATTCAGGGGTAAGAAGCCCCTCACAAACATGCCCACAGTTTTGCCTCTGAAGGGATTCTAAAAAGAAAGATGTTTTTTTTGTATATCTCCCCGGGAAAGCCATGCTATATTAATAAGCAAATGATTTTTTTAAATATGGTCACCTCCACGGGCACAGATGTAGTTGACAAAGTTTCAAATATCTCACAATAGAAATATTTGTCAAGCTACAAGACATTTATTCTTAATCTGATAAAGAACATTTCTTTAATGCTCACAGAAAACATGGTACTAGAGAAAAACTGAAAGCTGTCCCCACCACCCAAACAAAAGAAAGGTCACAGAGGTGGTATTTACTGTTGGAAAAATAATGTCAAGTTGTACAGGGGTTTCGAGGCGCTATTAAGAGACAACAATAATGTTTCTCTGGGTAGTAATGAGCCATACAAAAGTACAAAGCCAAGGAAATCCATTTACAGTGGTGTGAAAGAGTAAAATGCTCAAAAACAAGTTTGGCAAAAGAAATGCAAGACTTCATCAAAACAACCAAAAGTGTGAGAAAGATTATAGATGTATGAAATGGAAGTTTTTCTTAAGAAGGTAGAAATCTTATAAACATGATTAAGATCATACTCCCCAAGTTTATCCAAACACAATACACATGAGAATGTTGGGTTCATATGGAAAATTGATAATCTGATTTTAAAATCCTTATTGATATTCATAACCTCAAAGTACTCAAAAGTGTATTGAAAAAAAAATGAAGTTGGAAAAGTTCCTAATTTCAAAACTTGCTACCAAAATACAGTAATAGGACAGCCTGGTGCTGTCATAAAACAAAACTTAGGTGATTGGAATAGAACTGGGAGTCTAGAAATAAACCTCTGTAACTGAGCGGCTTATCAAAACCAAGTGCTTTCTGATGAGATTGCCAAGAAGATGAGTAAAGAAAAAAGGAGAGTCTTTAGTGATGTTGGACCAGCCAGATATCCACTGGAAAAGAGAAAAAAAAAAAACCTTCTACCTTACACAAAAAAAAAATAATTCAAAGTGGATCAAAGGCCTCACTGAATGAGTAAAAGCCCAAAAATATCTTATATTCACAAAGACAACATGAAACTGCATCAGCACCCATGTTCCTTGTTAATGGACATGTCAAATAGAGCTATCGCTTTGGAAAATAGTCAAATCTTCAAAAGGTCAATCATATAATTATCATATCGCCCAGCCATTCCATTCCCAGATGGATCCCCAAAAGAGATCAACTGTAGGTGCAGAATACATTCACAGCCAAAAACAGGCCTGTGTTCATCAGTTATAACCCCCAAATGTCCATTTGGTGAATACACAAAATGCCATATTTTGTTGATGAGTATACCATATGGCAAAGTACTGTTACATGCTACAATGCAGCTGAATCTGGAAAACAGTGTGCTAAATGAAAGAAGCCAGATGAAAAGCCACCTATTGTGTAATCCCATCTATATGAAATGCTTAGAAGGGGAAACTCAGGAAGCAAAAAAGATTAGAAGTTGCCAGGGCCAGGATGGGGATGCAAATTCAGAGTGGGTGCTAAGTAGGTGCACGGTTTCTTTGGGGGTGATGAAAACATTCTAGAATTAGATAAATGAGGATGGTTGCATGCCTTGTGGATATACAAAAAAACCCCACAGAAATGTATGTTTCTGTGGTACCAAACAGGCAGAGAGTTAGACATAACCAAGAAAAGGAACAACTCTATCTTGGTAACTGTGTCTCTTGATGGTCAGAACACCCCTTTGTGGTTAAAGAGACAGTTGGGTTGTTCCCACCATAGCAGAGGTTGAGGTGTTGAGGCACTTCTCCAATTGTCCCACGTATGCATCTTCGGGTGACCCTAACTTCATTATGAAGTCATTTACACTGTAGCTTCAACCCTGCCCCTTTGTAGACTTTTCTCAAGGATCGTGAGAGGATCTGAGGGTTTTCATCTAACATGGTAGAGTTCATGACAGCAGGAATATATGATACAGGCCCCTCATCACAGAGGGCCAGGAAGCAAAGAAAGAATGTTCTCCTTTTCTCTTTCTATGCCGTCTGGCCACCTCCCACCTCCACCCCATCCCCAAACCTCAGCCTCACCTCACCCCCGCCGACAGGGTGGTGCTTGTCACATTCAAAATAGGCCTTCCCTACCTGAGTCAAACCTATGTGAAGATAGCCTCACAGGCCTACCTCACTCAACCCCTGCGTATTCCCTAGGTGAGAGAAGAAAAATACAGTAGCTGAAGAGGAAAAAAGATTGAAGAAAACGTGTGGTTGGTTGGTTGGTTGGTCTTTATTCAGTAAACCAAGAAAGGCCTATGTACACTTGGTAGGCTCTTGAGGCAATTGAAGGCTCAGTCAGTGTAGCTGTAATTGATAGGAAACAGAACAAATGGGAGCTGGTGAACGGCTGAAGGACTTAGCCTTAGAAACAGATGAGAAGAAAAGAATGACTGCTGGGCTGAGAAGTAAAGAGTGATGAGGATTTCCACCCTTAAAGGACCTCTGTTCTTTCAAGGGAGGAAAGGATGGGTTGTTGAGTCACCCCAGAATAGCAAAAGGCTTGAAAATCAGGGAGATAGTAGAGAGCTTTAGAGGAGATAACAGGGCTCAAGAACAGGGAAAGATGCCTTTGAAAGTGCTGAGCAGCCTGTAACAGCGTTCCAGGCAGCCATGAGCAATTGCCTTTAACAAAGATGAGGCTGGCAAGTGGGATGAAGAGGAACAGCATTGAAGTGAGTGACCAAGACTTAGTGACAGGTTTAGCATTATCAGAGGAGGTCAGAAAAAAACAAAAACAGTATCCTCAGAAGATATGCCAGAGAAGAGTCAAAGATATTTATATATTGAAGATCACAAATAGATCTGACATGATTTCAAATCCTAGACCTATAAAGTCGGTACCAAAGTAGGGTAAGACCTAGGGCTGTTAACAGCAAACAATTATTAAAGTACTTGTTGAGTTCCCATGCCCCTTAGGAGCATGATTTCATTTGTCATAACAATCCTTTATAGCATGGTTATTCCCATTGCATAGACAGAGAAACTGTGCTCCAGAGAAGTCATTTCCTCCCAATGTTTTGGTTGTAAGCCTAGCTTTTAATGGCTGAGCCATCTCTCCAGCCCAACAAGTCATTTCCTCAAGGTCACTGTGGCTTGTATTGTCCCAAGATACATCTATCCTATCCTATCCTGCACAATGTGGCCCTCCTCTCTCTCATTAAAAGATAGTCAAATTCCCCTACCCTTTATTATGGGTGGAGTTGTGATTGCTTTAACCAATATAATGTGTCAAAAGCATCTCTATGTTGACTTTAAGACTGTGTCATGAAATGCCATGTGTGTACCACCTGGCTTCTGTTGGACATTGCTCTATCATAACTACACATAGAAATTTTGGAATACCTAAGACCACCATGACACACAGCCAAAACATGGATGCACCTTTACTTCCACATCTGGTCCAACCCAGTAAGGCTCCTTACCCAGCTTGTGACATCTGATTGCAGGCCCCTGAGAGACATCCCCCAGCAAAAAATAAAAAATTCCCACCTCAGCCCATCCTGAGATTTGGATTCACCTCATCGGTAAAATTAATTGGCCATTGTTTTACATCATTCTGATAGTGAGTCTTTTCTGTCATCTTGAATGGATTTAAAATGACTTAGGAGACACACCTCTTGACATGCAGGGACAGGATAGCATTTCAAGAGATGCTTAGCTAAGAAGGGTAGACCTAGCCCTGAATATGGGCAGCACCATTTAATGGGCTCAGGGTTTAGGTGGACTAAAAAGGGGAAAGAGAAAGGAGGAAAACTAGTTTTCATTCCTCTATAGATAAACGGTGACCAGCTGTCTCTTGCACCTTGCCCCGATGCTCAAATCAGGAGGCAAAATAAAACCTTTCTTTCTTAGATTGCTTTTGTCTGATATCTTGTCACAACAATAAAAAACACAACTAATATGCTTGGGGGTAATGTGTAGCAGCAAAAATATATGCAGAATAGCCTCATACCAGCAGGGAAGAAATGGCCAACAGCTGGCAAAATGGCTTAGGTGGAGAGATGGCTCGGTGTACTGACCCAAGTTTGGTCCCCAGCACCCCGTGTCAGGCAGCTCTCAACTCCCTATTACCACAGCTCTGGAGGGATCTGATGCCTCTATACTCCAAGGCATATGCACTGATGTAAAATATATACCTATACATACTTAAGTACATACAATCTGTAAAAGTAAAAATACAGATGAATGGCACTGGAAAAAAAGAACAGGCCAGGATTCATTACAACTGTGTGACCTGGCAGGTCAGATTTTTTTTTTAATTCAACTCGTGTGTCCGTGTGTGTGTGTGTGTGTGTGTGTGCGCGCGCGCGCGTGTGTGTGTGCCACACGTGTGAGTACCCGTGGATGCCAGAAGAAGGGTGTCAGGTACAAGGTCTCTGCACCGCTCTGTTGGATTTTTTTTTGCCCACCACATTAAGCTTAAAGAGACCAAAAGCACAATAGATATTGAACACAAGCAGCCCATTGCAACTAGAAACCCTCAAGTTAGAATCGAAAGTTTCAGTGTTCACAGAGCTAAAACTACCATTCCTCTGTGCTTTGTCCCAGTCACCTCTCTAAATAAGATTGCTCTGGCCACCCGGAAAGCCATGTAAGAACAGAAGGCAGAGCATACTGGGAGTCATGGAGCAAATTAAATGTCAAGTGGACACGAATAGAGGTGACCTGAGTTTCATTAGCACCATCCAGTGAAGTGGTAAACCCCGTCTGAATTGCAACCCAAGCCACGCAAAGCTCAAGGGGCCTGCTCCTGTGCAGGGTTTCTTCCTGAGTCCTAAAGGACTGAACTATTACTGTTGCTGAACTTAGAAACAGGTTATTCTTGAGTGGCAGATGGCATTTAAGTATCGTTTCTAACAAGCAGTGCTTGTTTGTTACTCCTTGATCGCTAGCTACAGTTGGTACCTGCTCACCGCTGGCTAGCGTCCAAACACTGGTTTCACATCAGGAGAAACAAGTGCTAAGTGCTCAACATATCCACCATCTCAATACCATTTCCTTACTAGATTTTTTTTTCCTGTAGTGATTCTGAGCTGCATCCTAATCATGACATCAGTGATTGGCACAGTCTCCATAAACACCCTTGTTCACAGCGTCACCTGCAGGAGTCCCTCTTTGACAGACTGTGTGTTTTCTCTCCTGCAGTAGTTGCTCCTGGAGAGACAAGGGTTTACTGATGCCAGGAGTCACTTTCGGCCAGGGAAATGGCCTGAGCAGGTCAGCCACAGCATCCAGCTGCTCTGCGCACCCTCCAGTTTTATTCTCTCACTTTTCCCTTCTCCAATTTGTCCTGTGCTTTCCCGATAACAGGAAAGAATAGTCGATTTGCAGAGCAGCTAGTAGAGCCATGCAGTAGTTTAAAAGACAGAAAACATGCATCGTGCGATAACCATCAACACAGCAGCTCTTGGGGACTGTCAAACAACTGTAAATCTCACATTTTTATGATCTGATGTTTCTTAGTTTCCTGACTAACGATCTGGAGATAGAATAGTGTGAATTCAGGAGCTCAGGCTAATGTTTTCATTTCACTTCTGCTGAGACCATTCTTGGCCTTTCATTTCTCCAAAATGAAAGTGCTTATCCAAAATGGTGGTTGCTTATCAAATTTCCTTCTTTACTTCTGTAATCATAGGTTTTAGGAAAATGGGTGATAGTGAAGAACCCCAGGCACAGTGTGACACTGCTCTGTCATTGCCGCTTGCTGCCTGAGAACATGGGGCAGAGAGGGGCACAGCGTCCCTGCTGCTGCTTCCTGACAACATTGAAAGCAGCTGGAGTCCTGTGACTGGCCACTCGGAGGTGATACAAAGTGATGGATCCCTGCCAGGTCTGGCAGTGAAGTTTGATGTAGAAGCCTATTGCAGCTCTTCCGTTGATGGTTGGCTCTGAGGAGGCGGCTCTGGGAAAGATGGCTCTCAGAAGCAGCATTTCTGTGAGATCTTTCTGAGGACAGCCAACGAGCACCTCCCGAGTCAGAAATTTATTTTATGTGGAAACAATGAAGCAAGCCTTTGAAACCTGCAGCTTGATGAAGCCCCTCCGACAATTCTTTGAGTTCAGATGAAGGTACTTGACACTCCAAGGAATGTGTTGTGTTGCAGAAAACGGTAATGGTAGATAGAAGCTGGGAGAGACACAAGTCCTTCAGTGGCTCATGATCAACAGAGAGCAAGCACCAGAGGTTAAACACACAGTCAGTCACAGCAGAGGGGCAGAGCTTGTCACTGCTGCTGCTGGGCCTAGGCAATCCGTTCTTACAGTGCATCTTCATTTGACTTGACTTGAAAGTTACATGCTTTTGTTATCCCATGATTGGTGATAGGATTCTTGTAAACTAGTTTTCTTACTTTAAAGGACGCAGTTTGTTCTTAGCTCCTTGCCAGTCTGGGGATACTGACCAGATGAAGCCTCCGGTCCCACAATTTTGAGTAAACCTCAGCAAGCTTTCCTGCTGATTGTGTCAATGTTTCAAATTATCATATCAACTGACAATTAAAACCCTAATTAATGTTTATTGTCTACTTCCAGATCCTAATTACAATGGTAGATAAATGAGATAAATGATAATATTTCCCCACATGGCAACTATGAGCGAGAACGTAAAAAGGCCTTAGAGTAATGTCTATGAAATAGCACCCAACTTCAATCCATACCATGTAAGTGTGGAGGTGCGAAAGTCCTCCAAGCGTCCACTTATCCTCCATGACATAGCTTGAGAACTTGACTAATATGTGATTTACACCGTCAATCTGAACACGGTCTCTTTTTCTTACCCAGTGTAGGTTTTTGGTGCTTGGAGTGGTTTTTGTTGTTGCTATTGTTGTTGTTTTGAGATACTTTGTCCAAAGATGTAATGAGAGCAGACATCCTTGCCCTGTTCTCATTCTGAGAGTTAATAATCAATATTTCACCAAAATTTTAAAGTTATACATAGGTTTTTTTCAAAGATAGGCTTTGTAATAAAGTTGATAAAGTTCCCTTTTATTTATTTTTTAATCTGTTAAGATGATCATGGGGGGAGAGGACCCAAGATGGCTGCCCAGGAGGACACTGTGTCTAAGGAGCAGGACAGTAGTGTAGGCACAGCGACCAGGAGACTGAGATCTCGGAACTAAAACACCAGCATTTGCGACTGCCAGGTGAGCAGAATTCCTACGGTGGGGAAATCAAGTGGAAAAGTCCAAGGGACACCCAGATACTCCCAGGAAAAATTCTGGCGGGTGACAGGCTGCGCAAAGCCGCACTGGGCACCTAAGCCACCATTTCGGTCTGGGTCACACAGTACCCGGGACAGACTGAGTTTCACCCAGATACCGAGGGCTACACCGGTCAGATCCACACCCCTAGGCACACCCAGCCACCACCCCGGATTGGGACTCATAGTATCAGGTCCAGACTGAGGTGCCCCCAAATACCATCTCAGACCGTGTTGCACAGCCCCTGACCCAGAAGAAGACGCCAAGACTCCAGTCCAGAAGAGAGCCCTTAGCAGCAAACCCAGGTCGGAGCACGGAGCCTCCTGACCAGAGCAGTGCCCCCAGCAGACATCTCAAACAGGGACACTCAGCCTTTGGCACAGAGTGAGGAGCCAAACCTCCAGACCAGAGGGGCAACCAGCCTGTGGTGCTCACAGCTTCTAGCACAGAGCACGAAGCCGGGCACACAGATCCCACAACAGAGTTCAACGGAGGCAAAAACATACACTATCAAACCACTAGAATTCCCTGATCTTCTTGAAGAATACTCCTGACACAAGAGATTGACAGTTCCAGTCTGAAGTTCAGCCTTAAAACACAAACAGCTCCTTGATTATATATAAACAAATGCCCAGAAATCTGCGTAAGAACTCACCCAACAATAATCAGGATACCATGGCCCCACCAGAAACACCCAAAAGCAATAGAGATTTTAATTCATTGGAGACAGAGGA
>JAQQSO010007135.1:0-10828 GCA_028658305.1 Pachyuromys duprasi | reverse complement strand
AGCCTACTTGGTCATGGTGGATATCTTTCATGTGCTCTTGGATGCGGTTTGCAAGTATTTTATTGAGTATTTTTGCGTCAATGTTCATAAGAGAGATAGGTCTGAAGTTCTCTCTTTTTTTTTTTTTTTTTTTTGGATCTTTGTGTGATTTAGGTGACTATGGCTTCATAGAAAGAGTTCGGTAAATTTCCTTCTATTTCTATTTTGTGGAACACTTTATAGAGAATTGGTGTTAGGACTTCTTTGAAGGTCTGGTAGAATTGTGCACTAAAACCATCTGGCCCAAGGCTTTTTTTTTTTTTTTTTTTTTTTGTAGGGAGGTTGTTGATGACTTCTTCTATTTCCTTGGGGGATATAGGTCTATTCAATCTTCCTATCTGATCTTTGCTTAATTTAGGTAGGTGGAATCTCTCAAGAAAACTGTCCATTTCATTGAGATTTTTAAATTTTGTGGCTTATAGGCTTTGTTAGTAAGACCTAATGATTGTTTGGATTTCCTAGGTGTCTGTAGTATGTCCCCCTTTTCATTTCTGATTTTGCTGATTTGGACCATTAATTAATTAATTTATTTTCATATCAATCACAGGTTAAGTACTTTGCATCCCAAGTGTAGCACCCTCCCTCATTCCCTTCCACTCTCCCCATCCCTCCCTCATCTCCTCCCTGCCCCTTCCAAGTTCACCAACTGGGGAGGATCTCATTCCCTTCCATCTGACCCCAGGTCAGCTTGTCTCCTCAGGGCTGGCTGCAATGTCCTCCCCTGGGATCTAGCTAGGCTCTTACTCCCTGATGTGTATGGGGAAGGTTCAAAGAGCCAGCCCTTAAGTTCATGACTGAAACAGTCCCTGTTCCCCTTACTAGGGTCTTCAGTAGCCCTGAGCTACCATGGGCAACATCTGAGCAGGGTTTCTAGGCCATATCCATACATGGTCCTTGCTTGGAGAAACTTTCTTGTAAAAGATCCCTGTGCCCTGCTCAGTTTGGTCTTTGTGGAGCTCTTGTTCTCCCCAAGTCTTACTAACTTCCCTTATTTTTATTATTATTTCCCACCCTCTGCTGAAGGCTTGGTTGTGAGTCTTAATATCTGCTTTGATACATTGCTATATTGATTCTTTCAATGGCCCTCTTTGGTATGCTCCTGTCCTTTTGCTTGTTTTATCCTCCATTTAATGTCCATCCCATTTGTTCATCTAAACAAGCATTGATCATCCCAACCTGGGTCCTCCTTCTTCTATATCTTCCGTAGGTGTGTAGATTTCAGCATGGCCTTCCTATCCTATAGGTCTATATAAGTGAGTATATTCCATAAGTTTCTTTTTGCCTTGGGGATCAGTATTCTAGTTTCATGTCACATATTTGTCTCAGATAATAAATATTGTTTAAATATTTGTCTCAGATAATACATATCCTTGGGCTTTATCATCCTTTCTTTTACTATTTGTTAGGAAAACATGGACAAGGTTTTTTTTTTATTTATTCAAAGCAGGTAATCATTTCACCTGGATATTTGGGCCTCCCTAGAGGTAAGTGTGCTTCATCATTTGGAAATTGTTAAATCTCATGCCCATCAAAGTTCCTGTTAGTCAACTTATATCAGTTTTAGGTAGGAAAGGATATTTCAGCTGATAGATTCAGAGGTTTCAGCTCAGGTTCCTTCACCCTCATCACATTTGAAATTATGATACCAAGGGAAATCATGGCAAAAACATATCATAGTGGTAGTCTGCTCACCTCATTGATGTTTAAAACAAAAATGGAACAATGCTTTATAATTTACATTATCTCCCCCCTAAGAACACTCTTTGCATCCAAATAGATCCCTGTCACTGAGCACTGAAGCATAAAGTTCCTCCACTACAGACTCATGGGCCTTTGGAACTATTAAATCACCGTACAATAGCCATGCTAACAACAAGTAAATATCTATGTACACAGACCTAGATTCTACTTTCAATGATCACTTGTTATTGTGTTCAAAGCCAGGGGCATTCTTTTTTCAGTTGCATGGATGCAGCACGTCATTTCTTATAATTACTTTCCTGTGTCCTAATCTCTCATTTCCATTGGATAGCCAGAATAGAATACAGAATTTGCTTGCTGAGGATGATGCCCACTCCTTTTTGTAGACAGGCCTCCACAGCTCTCTCCTAAACAAAGAAAAGATGAATAGCCTCAAATAATGAGTGAACCTCTCATTCCTGCAAATTTGGAGAATGTAGGAGGACCTGAAGAGGCCAAATGATTGGAGCTATGATTACAGAAGTGTAAAGTTACCTATAAGTTCTCTTGTTTTTCTCTATAGTCTCCTAACCTTATCTTTGAGAAGGCATGTGACTATAAACTCTCAAGTTCCATGCTTTTCCCCTGTTATGGATGTCAACTGCAAGACACAAGGACCTTTTGTAAGATCTTATGTATACCTCTTTCATAACTCCTGTGTGTATGGTTAGTGCAACTTTGTAATATTGTAATCTGTACTAGCTTCAGATGGTAGGCTTCTGTCCTGTTCCCAGTTTTCTCTGTCTTCTGATGTCCATCCTCTTTGCCTTTCTGAATGAGGATTGGGCATCTTATCCAGAGTACTCCTTCCTGATTAGCTTCCTTAGGTGTACAGATTTTAGCATGTTTATTCTATATCATATGTCTAATATCCACTTAGGAGTGAGTATATACCCTGTGTGTCTTTTTGCTTCTGGGATACCTCACTCAGGATGATCTTTTCCAGTTCCCACCATTTACCTGCAAATTTAATGATTTCCTTGTTTTTTTTTTTTTATCACTGAGTAATATTCCATTGTGTAGATGTACCACAATTTCTGAATGCACTAGTTAATTGAGGGGCATCTGGGTTGTTTCCATCTTCTGGCTATTACAAATAAAACTGCTACAAACATGGTTGAGCAGATGTCCTTGTTGTATACTTTAGTGTCTTTTGGATGTATGCCTAGGAGTGATAGAGCTGGATCTTGAGGAGGTGCTATTATTAATTGTCCAAGAAAGTGACAGATTGATTTCCAAAGTTGTAAAGTTTACATTCCCACCAGCAGTGGAGGAGGGTTCCCCTTTCTCCGCATCCTCTCCAGCATGTGTTGTCACTTGAGTTTTTTGTCTTAGCCATTCTGAAGGGTGTAAGGTTCTCAGAGTTGTTTTGATTTGTAGTTCCCTTATGACTAAGGGCATTGAACATTTCTTTAACTGTTTCTCTGTAATTCAATATTCTTCTATTGAGAATTCTCTGTTTAGCTCTATATCCCATTTTTTAATGGGATTACTTGATTTGTTGCTGTTTAACTTCTTTAGTTCTTTGCATATACTGGATATTAGCCGTCTGTCAGATACAGGGTTGGTGAAGATCCTTTCCCAACATGTAGGCTGTGGTTCTGTTCTGATGACAGTGTCCTTTGCTTTACAGAAGCTTTTCAGTTTCATGAGGTCCCATTTATTGATTGTTGCTCTTAGAGCCTGGGTTGTTGGTATCCTGCTCAGGAAGATGTCTCCTGTGCTAATGATTTCCAGTCTCTTCCCCACTTTTTTTTCGAAGTGGTTTAGTGTGTCTGGTTTTATGTTCAGGTCTTTGATCCACTTGGACTTTACATTTTTGTAGGGTGTTATGTCTAAATCCATGATGACCTTCCCAGAATTCTATATGTGCCTCAGAAAATCTATTCATTAATTTTTCAGTGGTAACAAGAGTGATAACATCTGATGATTTAAATTTCTTTATTGAATTTTAAATTATCCTCACACGCGAATTTTTCCTCTGTACTATATATTTAATGGTGACAAATGTTGTATATATTTAATTTGGAGGCACACACCTTAATAAAAGGAAAAAAGAGGAACACATCCATGCAGTAGTATAGTTATAAATCATTTTTGAATGAAAGAAATTTTAATTCAAAATTATTTAATGTTATTTAAAATTTTCTTCATTCAAAAATGATTTATAACTTATGCTACTGCATATGTTCCTCTTTTTTCCTTTTTTGAAGTAGATTATTTTTCATACCATATATCGTAATTATACTTTCCCTGCCCTCTACTTTTCTCAGTTCCTCCCATGTCCTCTAGATTCATTCCCTTTCTGTCTCTCATTTTAACAATAATTCTCTCTGTTATAATATATGCAGTGAAAGGTCTCTTTTGATCAGCCATTGCCTGGTATTATTTTTCTATCCTTTAATGTATGTATTTCCTCTAGTATTTCAGGTTTGTCTCTTATACAGAATAAAGCTGGTGCTCTGGAATCTGGTCTTCTCTGTGTGTTTAAACAACACATCATTGTGTTGTCTCATCATGATTACAAAAAGGCAGATGAAGCCAATGTGTGGTTTAGCTCTGTCTCTTCTACCTCCCTTTTTATTTACCATACATAGTTTTCTACAATTGATTTACACATTGTCCTCTTCTGCTTTTTTGTCATTTTCTATTAACTTCCTTTAGACATTTTTTAGGGTAAGTTTGTGATGGTTAGTGGCAATTGTTAACGTGATTGTATCTAGAGTCACCTTGGAGATAGATAAGCTGTCAATATATACCTACTGGTGGTGGCATGCTCTGGCAAGTGGAAGAGAAAAATGAATAGCATTGGGAAATCTGCTGACCACTGCATTGTGACCATGGATGTGGTTAGAACAGCTCTTTTAAGCTTAGTTTCTCCATCATGATAGAAGGTTACATTGAACTCTAAATCAAAACAAACCTTATCTTCCTTAAGTTGATTTGGTCCTGGGTTTTATTCATACAGTAGGAAAATTAACTAACACAGGTATTGGTACCAAGAAGTTGAGATTTCAGTATCATAAACCTAATACAATGATTCTTAGGCTTTTAGAACTCTTTTTGGAATGTTAAAGAGTTTGGGATATTTGGCTAGAAAATATACTGCATGGTGAAAGGAAAATGAAACGGAGCATTCTGGTGACATCTTCCAAGACAAGAATACTGAAAGAAATGTGGAGAGTAATGGTAAATGTTCAGAGGGTCAGAGGAGAATAAGGATTCTATTAGGAACTGACTTAGAGGGCATCCAAGACTTAGTTTAGCTGAGAATCAGGCATCATTCTGTCAGTGCCCATAGAACTTGTATGAAGTTGAGTTTTAAAAGTGAGAGTACAGACCTCAAAGCAGCTCACTTTTGCTGGTTTTGTCCCAGGAGGACCTCACAAGTAGGGGATTAACACCATAAAAGGAAAACCTGGCACTCTATGCTGGGACAATAGGAAAGGTTCCAACTTTACAAATCCAGATTCATATCAGGGAAGAAATAAGAAACTGAAGGGGTTCTGCTCTTTGAAAGCAACTGCCTAGGAAAGTGCGTCCCGTGTTCAACAGTCAGAAGCTGATAAAGCTATGGTTCGAGGTGTCAGGGTTATCCCAGAACTCATAACAGAACTTGACTGTGTCATTAGCATGGTACTGGACTTGGAGGCATGAAAGATGCAGGATTGGTGGGACATAGAATTAAGATGATTACTCCTTGACATATGTTAGAAATTATGTCTCTTGTTTTGAATTTTATAGGATCTCACAATTAAGAGACTTTGGGCTCTTAAAATGTTAAGATTTTTTATATTGAATTTTATATACACATTACATTAAAGTTCACTCTTCATTTGACAAGTCTGGAGTTATGATAATCGATATTAACTGTCAACTTGACTGGTTCTACAGATACAAATCTGGGAATACCTCAGGAGGATTATGCTGATAATATTAATTGAGAAGATCAGACCTCCTCACTGGGATATTTCCCATCCCTCATTGGCAAACAGAATGTACAAGTGGAGAGGAGGAACTGAACAGTAGCACATTTGTTGTGTTCTCCTGCTCTACTGTGGCTAGGATGAGAGCAGCTGTTTCAAGTGTTTACCTCCTTGGCTACTCTGCATCTTGCCATCCTTAGATTGTCTTTGTCAGGATGTTTTGTAACAGCAACAGGGAAATAAAATAAGATAATGTCTGATAGTGTTAGATTTAGTGTTATTTTTGTAAAGTTTGTTTTATTTCACTTTTTTCCCACGGGCTGATTAATACACCAGCTCAGTTTGACAATAATGTTTTCTCGGCAGTTTATCTATAAATATTGAACTCTGTAGTCAGAAGTCTGTTCTTCGGTAGCTTTGTTTTTGAAACAGGGATTTGTTTATTCTAGGCTTCCCTTGAACTTGCTATACAGTTAAGAGTGACTGTGAGCTTCAGATCCTCTTGTCTCTTCTTCACTAATGCCGGATTACAGGCATGCTGCATTGTGAGGGGATCATTGTTCACAGGGCCCTGCGGATGTTACCAGGGACACTTTGCAAATTAGACAATGCTTTTCATAACTGGGTCACACCCTTAGCACTCTACCTTCTCTTGTTAAAATAATTATTATTTATGGAAACACACATGATCTCCTATGGTGTTCAGTCAGTTTTTCATGGACTCTGATAGAGTCAAGGCCAAGATTTCAGGTGTGCTAAGCACACTGCTCTACCACTGAGATTCTTTGCCAACCATTCTCTGACTGCTTCAGTTATCTGCTTTAAATATCAGATCCCCGAGTTTTGTCCTACCTTTCTTTCTGCATATCTTTGTATATTCCTGTATATTTTAATCTGACTTCATGAGCTTGTGTATTTATATCTTCAATCTTTCCTGTAATTTTTCTATTTTCCACTATGGGGTAGTTGACGTGTATAGTAGAAGTGAACTGCACTCTGTACTCGAAGCCCAATAGCCTGCATTCCAAAGAGTTCTGAAGGGCTTCAGGTGCATCCATTTTTGCCTGGCTGCAAGAACTTCCAAGGTATACACCTATACTCTGTCACACCAATTCCTCCTGGGTACAGCCAGCAGAGGTGAGCTGCTTTCTGTTCTCAGATCCCCAATACCTACATTCTGAAGAAGACCTGCAGGACCCCAGCCTGGCCCCAGTAACATCCAAGTAAGACACCTGTACCCCTTCCTGCTAGTCCACTGCTTGCCATGTCTACCTGGGACAAAGCCAGCAAAAGTGAGCTGCAAATTGTCTGAGAGCTTCATTGCCCAAGAAAGCCTGCAGGGCCTGAGGAAAGTCTAGTTTATACCCCTCCCTGACAATTCCCTGTCTGCCTGGTCCACAGTGGCATAGCAAGCAGAGGTGAACAGCAGGGTCACCTCTGAGTCTGCTCACCTCTGAGCCACATTGTCAGGCTCCATACTCTGTCTGCCTCTCAAGAAGTCCTGGCAGCATCAGAACTATCCATCGAACATTAGTAACAGCCAAATAGCTAAAGGCAGCATGAAAACACAACCAACAAGAGCCAGACCAATATGATACCACCAGAACCAAGCCATCCTACTACATCAAGTCCTGATATCTTAACATAGATTAAGGACAACAAGATGACCTTAAATCCAATCTTATAAAGATGATAGGGGCTATTAAAGAGAAACTAAATAAATTCCTTAAAGAAATACAGGAAGATACAACCAAACAGGCAAAGGAACTGAATAAAATGGTTTAAGACTTGAAAATGAAAATAGAGGCAATGAAGAAAGCATAAATGGAGGGAATCTATGAGAAGGAAAAACTAGGGATGAAAACAGGACCTACAGAATACATGAGATGGAAGACAGAATTTAAGGCATAGAAAATACAATTGAAGAAATCAAAACACATCTGTCAAAATGTTAAATCTAAAACGTTCCTGAGAGAAAACATCCATAAAATCCTTGACAGTATGAAAAAACAAAAATAAACTAAGAATATTAGTGGTAGAAGAAGGAGAAAACTATTGGCTTCAATGCCCAGAAAATGTTTTTAACAAAATCATAGAAGAAAATGTTTCCAACCTAAAGAAAGATATGCCAATAAACGTACAAGAAGCTTGTAGAACACCAAATAGATTGGATCAAAAAAGAAAATCCTCCCACCATATATTAATGAAAATAATAAATGTACAGAACAAAGAGAGAATATTAAAAGCAACAACGTAAAAAGGCCAAGTAATGTATAAAGGAAGACCTATCAGAATTACACCTCACTTCTCAACAGAGGCTCTAATATCCAGAAAGCCCTGGACAGATATGTTGCAGACTCTAAAAGAACAGCGATGTCAGCCCAGACTGCTGTACCCAGCAAAATTTTAACCATCACAGATAGAGAAAAGAAGACATTCCATGACAAAACCAAATTTAAATAATATTTATCAACAAATTTAGCCCTACAAAAGATTCTAGAAGGAAAACTCCAATCCAAGGAGGTTAACTCCACCCAAGAAAACATGGAAAATAAATAACTGCTCACCAGCAAAACCAAAAGAAGGGAAACCACTTCAGCAACAAAGGTATTTCCACAGAATAAAAGGCTGGAAAAAGTATTATAAGAAGTAAGCTGGAGTAGACACTGAAATAACTAATAAAATAGACTTTACCCAAAATTAATGAGAAGAAATGGGGAAATCAACCTGGTGTTTTCTAGACAATTAGGAACCGTTTCCTCAAGATCCAGCTATAGCACTCCTGGGCATATATCCAAAATATGCTCAAGTATACAACAAGAACATTTGCTCAACCACGTTCATAGCAGCTTTATTCATAATAGCCAGAATCTGGAAACAATCCAAATGTCCCTCAAATGAGGAATGAATACAGAAATTGTGGTACATTCACACAATTAAAAACAAGGAAATGGTGGAATACTTAGGCAAATGGTGGGAGATAGAAAAAAAATCATCTTAAGTGAGTTATCCCAGAAGCAGAAAGACACACAGCATATATGCTCACTTATAAGTGAATATTGAACATATAATATAGGCTAATCATACTAAAATATGTACACCTAAAGAAGCTAAGCAAGGACTCTGGGTAAGATGATCAATCATCACTTGGAAAGGCAAACAGGAATGACACCAGAAGAGGGAGAAATAGGGAACAGGACAGGAGCCTATAACACAGGGTCTTGATACCACCCAGCAAGGTATCAAAGCAGATGCTAAGACTCATAGCCAAACTTTGGGCAGAGTGCAGGGAATCTTATTAAAGAATTTGGAGAGAGAAAGACCTGGAGGGATCAGGAGCCCCAAAGGAGAGCAACAGAAACAAAAAATTCTGTGCCCAGGGGTCTTTTCAGAGACTGATACTCTAACCAAGGACCATGCATGGAGATAACCTAAAACCTCTGAACAAATGTAGCCCATGGCAGCTCATTCTACAAGTGGGTCCCTACTAACGGGAACTAGGAATGTCTCTGTCATTAACTAAGGATATGGCTCTTTGATCACCTCCTTCTGATGGGGGAGCACTCTTACCAGGCCACAGAGGAAGATAATACAGACAGTCCTGATAAGACCTGATAGGCTAGAAGTAGATGGAAGAGAAGGAGGACCTCCCTTATCAGTAGACGTGGAGAGGAGCATAGGAGAAGAGATAGGGAGTGTGGGATTGGGAGGAAATGAAGGAGGTGGCTACAGCTGGGATACAAAGTGAATAGACTGTAATTAATAAAAAGTAACAAATTTAAAAAGAAGTGGGGAAGGATAGCTCATATTCATTAAAGGAAAAATCCACCACAGGGATGTTATGAATATATATGCCCTAAATGCAAGGGCATCCCCAGACAGAAAAGAAACATTACTACTGCTTAAGTCACCCATGAGATTCCACACATTAATATTGGGAGACTTCAATATCCCAGTTTCACCAATGGACAAATCTTCAAGACAAACTAACTGGGGAAATAATGAAACTGACTGATATTATTACTAAATGGACATAGCAGATATCTTCAGAACATTCCATTCAAACCCAAAAGAATATACTTTCTTCTCAGCACCTCATGGAATCTTCTCTAAAATTGACCACAGAGTCAGTCACAAACCAAGCCTCACCAGATACAAGAAAACTGACATAACTTCCTGTATCTTATCAGATCTCCACAAATTGAAGCTGGACTTCAGGAACAACAACAACAGCAAACCTAAAGGATAAAAACTCAAGGAAACTGAATGAGCCTCTACTCAACGACCACTTGGTCATGGAGGAAATAAAGAAATTACAGACATTCTAGAATTCAATGAAAATTAATACACAATATACCCTGACTTAAGGGACAAAGAGTACATAGCACTATCTGCCTTCACACAGAAAGTGAACAGAGCTCATACTAGCAGTTTTTTCAATTAATTAATTTATTTTTGTATCAATCACAGGTTAGGTACTTTGCATCCCAAGCATAGCCCCCTCCCTCATTCCCTCCAACCCTCCCCCTCCCTCATCTCCTCCCCTTCCCCTCCAAGTCCACCAACTGGGGAGGATCTCCTCTCCTTCCATCCAACCCCAGCTCATCCTGTCTCCTCAGGGCTGGCTGCAATGTCCTCCCCTAGGATCTAGCCAATCTGTCACTCCCTGGCATGTATGGGGGAGGGTCAAAGAGTCAGCCATCAAGTTCATGACTGAAACAGTCCCTGTTTCCCTCACTAGCTTCTTCAGTCTGACACCGAGCTATCATGGGCCCCATCTGAGCAAGGGTTCCAGGCCACATCCACACGTGGTCCTTCTTTGTAGGGGTCTTCATACAAGACCCCTGTGCCCTGCTCAGTTTGGTATTTGTGGAGCTCTTGTTCTCCCCAAGTCTCACCAACCTCCCCCATTTCTATCATAACTTCTTGCCCTCTGCCAAAAGCTTGATCGCAAGTCTTAATATCTGCTCTAATACATCGCTACATTGACCCCCACCCCATCCCCAGAGGTCCTCCTTGGCATGCTTCCATAAAGTTGCTTGTTTTCTCCTCCACTCAATGTCGATCCCATTTGTTCATCCAAACGAACATTGATCATACCCACCTGGGTCCTCCTTCCTGTA
>JAQQSO010007134.1:0-10829 GCA_028658305.1 Pachyuromys duprasi | reverse complement strand
TTTCTGTTGTCCTACTCCTCAGACACAGTGTCCTCTAGTGGCAGCCATCTTGGATCTAACGACTATATAATTTTAAAATGGTTTTATTACATCTTATTTCCGAGAGAGAGAGAGAGAGAGAGAGAGAGAGAGAGAGAGAGAGAGAGAGAGAGAGAGAGAGAGAGCACATGTGCTCAGAGAAAAACGTACAGGAATTGATTTACTCTTTCTACTTTGTGGGCCCTTACGGATGGAGCTCAGCTCATCAGAATCAGGAGCTTTCCTGCTGAGACATCACACCAGCCCTCTCTGCATAACTTTAAATGTAATAATTTTCCAATTGAAAGTGTTGAATGGTGTTCCAGTGAAATTCTATGCCATAATTAACTCATTATTTGCTCTATTGATAGACATTACAAGTTTCTCTGTGGGGTTCTTCCCAGAGCCATGCTGGAGGATCAGCTTTGTCTCTTAGCAGGCTTGAATGATTTGGTGTAATGTGTTCTGAGCGCTGCTGCTGGGTGTTGTGAGGGAAGCTCAAGCAAGTTCTAAAGTCCTGACATGATGGTGGCAGCCAGTGCATAGCATATGTGAATGGCAGAAGAAGATCAGAGACTGCGAATCTCGTCAGTAACCTGGCAACTGACCCCCAAATACCTAAGTCATTTCACAGATGGAAGGGGACATCTCAGAAACTGGGCACGCACACCTACTCCAGCTCCAGGGGCGTTCTGGTCCAGCAACCAGACCTCGGATTCCTCCTGCTTCCTCGAGGGCAGCAGCACCCGGATGCTGGGGAACAGCATCCCAACTTCCAATGCCAATGCACAGCTGCCCCTGGGAGACTGGCTGGATCCAAGATGGCGGAGTCGGGAGCACAATGTCTGCTTGGCAAGCCTGCAGCACCTGTTTTAAATTTTATTTTATGTGCATCAGTGGAGGGTGTCATATCCCTCGGAATTGGCATTATAGACAGTTGTGAGCTGCCATGTGGGTGCTGGGAATTGAACTCAGGTCCTTTGGAAGAGCAGACAGTGTTCCTAACCACAGAGCCATCTCTTCAGCCGCACATCAGCTCCTGTTTGTAATCCCCCGGACTTCGCCTGCCATCCTGAAGACTCCAGACTCCAGACACTTGTGGATCCAGCCTTTGGCACGGTTCTACTAGCTCTCTTGAGCTGACCAGCAGGACCACACTGGATCACAGGGGCCTGAGAAACCCAGCAGTTTCCCAGAACAAACTGCCAACGCCAAAGACAACCAGATGGCTAAAGGCCAGTGTCAGAACACAATCAACAAAAACCAGGGCAACATGGCTCACCAAGTTTCTTCGTGGATTCCCAACTACACAGAGCACACACTTGTGTGTCTGTGTTAGGCGTACCTCCTTCAGCGGTTATCCAGTTTGCTGATGATGGCCTATTCTGCCTAATTCTTGAACAGGTTCCTTCCTTACTCTCTTCCTTGATTCTTGCTACTCTTTGCCCTGTGTCACTTCTTACTGAAGAGGTTCTCTTTTGTGTACAGTCCTTCTGTAGAGGAGTTGTGAGATACCACAGAGGTATTCAAGAGCTTGATAATGTTTCCGCCATGTGCTTTCTCTAGTCCACACTAGTGTTAATTTATTCATTCAGGCATTCCAAAGCTGTACAATAGAGTGTGTTCAAAGTTCAAAGTTAAAGGACTCAGAATGTTTTACAAATTATCAGTGTGTGTGCGTATTTGTATTCTATATGCTAATGTATGGATCTATTCACAGTGTATCCTTTTACTGAAATGGGTCTTTTTGCATCCCATCAGTGTGTGCGCCAGGGTATGTGACTATGTATGTTATGTCTGTGGAGTGTAGCTGAGGTAGGAATGAGGCCCTAGTTCTAACTTCTGTATCTTTCAAGCAAATGCTGTCATGCAGATCAAGGGAGGCATCCACAGGGATAGTCAAACTCCCTAGGCAGTTGCACCGACAGCTCACGCGTGGAGTTTCTAGCTTTCAGTTTTCTTTTCTTCCACAGCCCCGAGGGTTTGCCTGTCTCCTTGTGAGAATGTCTGGTTATTTCAAGCCTGTTTGTGACACCTCACCAGCATTTCTTATTGCTGTGCTGACTTTTTTCTGGTAGTTGTGTGTGCTTATCTTCAGTTTTACTCGACATTAACAAAATAGTTCTGCAAATAGTACTTCAAATGTCAAATACTCTAATCAGCACTCACACTAGTAGAACTTATTATTCTTGTCATCAATACTTGGTAATGAAAACATGGCATAAAAATAACCATATAGTCAGTCTGATAGAAACAAATTTCATCAAATAAGTAAGTAGGTAGTGGTTGTTAACTTGCATTTCCCACTTTATAAGTGACACATGTCTCTACATATCCATATATATAAACACTATATATTTTGATTTTCTGCTCAGGGAACTATTTTTACATATTCCTTATTCTTCCTGCTCCCACTACACTAGGATTCTGTTTGATTGTCTTTTGTTTAAGCTATTCTGTCTTGTATTGTATATCACCCATAGTTAAACATAGACATTAGTAGTACATTAATACTACAAAAGTAGGTCCCAAAGAAGGTTTTTATCTGTGAAAAGTTTGAAAGTAACAAACACAGGCTTAACTTAGTCTGCTCCTAAGGAGAAGAACACAGATAGTAAAGGTTGTAAAGCTGTTGGTTCTCATTAGTTTCTGACAAAATATCTAATTAAATATAACTGCTAATTCTATGGTGGAGGACCTTTGCTACAGTGCTGCAAGTAGAGGTAAGACAAATCTGGAAGGCTCGTAGTTGCTGGTGGTTGTTTTACTGCAAAGTCCCATGAGAAAGGGACCAACAAAGAGTGAGCATGAGCCTGTGCTAGCTCATCTGCAGCCAAGATGAAAAGAAAACCAGCGAGGCCAAGGATGCTGTATTTCCAGCTCTTCTGTTTTCTCCCTCAGGAGTTTTGTGTCAGAAAGCCAAGTTACTAGAAAAGATGAATTTTCCACCTTGCTCTCCCAACCCAAGCTTCCTATTTTCAATGGGTTTGAGATGACAACAGTTAGGAAGAGGGAAATAGTCATATTTTAAGGACCAATAAACACACAATGAGAGCATGTTGCTTAAGATGTATTTGTAAGTGAGGATTCTAATGCGTGCAATATGAATACAAAAGTAGGTCCGTATTGCTGAGGACAACATTCACACAGCTCATTAACTGTAGAGAGGTAGAGCTAGAACCTGCATGGAGCTTTCACCCACATGTTCTCATCTCTATGTTTATGCGAGAAGGTACTAACAGGTTATGGGAAAGAGAAATCTGAACACCAACCTACCTACAATTTGTCCTACTTGCATGATGTGCTGGGGCACTGATGGTGGGAAACTTGTGGGAATGGCCAACCAATGTTTGGTTTAACTTGAGTCCAATGCCAGGGGAGGGAGCCCATGCCCTACAGTGTCTGGATGGCCAAGAACTGGAGACTGGATAGCCCAGAAGCCTAGGGTAGAGCTAAACACAGTTGGCCGAAAAAGAAAAAACAAACAAACACCAAATCGTTGAAATGATTCCTAATGATATTCTGCTATACTCATAGATCGGTGCCTTGCCCAGTTGTCATCAGAGACGCTTCCTCCTACAAAGGATGGGAGCAGGAACAGACACCCACAGCCAGATATTATGTGGAGAGAGGGAGTTAAATTGGAGGCCTCCCCCCCACCCCTTGGAGATCAGTAACCTAGCAAAAAAGGGAGATGAAAAAGTCTGGGAGTCAGAGGGGGTGGAGGACACTAGAAGAATATGGCCCACTGATTCAACTAAGTGGGGCTTATATGGGCTCACAGAGACTGAAGCAGCAAGCACGGGGCCAGCATGGGCCTGTACCAGGTCCTCTGCATGTATGTTCCAGCTGTTATCCTGGTGTTTCTATGAGACTCCTTACAATGGGAGCAGGTGTGTCTCTGGCTCTTGCATGCTTTTGGAACTAGTTTCCTCCTACTGGATTGGCTTGTCTAGTCTCTATATGAGGGCTTTTTGCCTTGCCTTATTTTTGTTTTGTTGTATTTGGTAATTGTCTCTTGAAGGCCTGTTCTTTTCTGAAGGGAAACTGAGGCAGAGTGGATCTTGGGGAGAGGGGAGGTAGGGGGAAATTGGGAGGAATTGAGGGAAGGGAAACTGGTAAGGATGTATAGTATGAGAGAAGAAACTATTTTCAATAATAATAAAAATAAAAACGGGAATTCTACTGAAACCAAAAAATGAGTTATTTTTAAGTGTGGCGTTATGGGCTGTAGTCAGAGTTCTAGCAGCCTTAGGTGGACTTTTTTTCCCTGACAAGAATAAAAATTCAACAATCAGCAGCAAATGTAGCCTCGTGGATCCCTTATAAAGTTGTGCTTTCAGCCAGGCAGCCTGATGCATGTGAATTGTCTGGGACCTTTTATAAAATATCCATTTCTGTGTTCTGCCTACAGAAATTCTCATTGAATTAGTTTAGGGTGAGGCTTCCAAGTGAGCACTTAAAAAACGTTGCTCAGAGAATCTAATCTGCAGCTAGTATGAAGAACCACAACACGGTAGCCGTGACTCACTGGACAGTATGAAGAAGAACTGATATTAATGTGTTCTGCTCATATCAACATATAACACAGACTCTGCATGCACCTGAACAAGAGGACCTCCCATCTCTGTGCATGTGTTCTTGTATATGTACATATGCATGTATATATATATATATATGATACATAACTACATGTGCATTCATATGTATGTGTTCTCCCTTAATGCTTAACTTTGGGTGCAATTTTGTTTTATTGGGGTGGGACCTTTATCTCATGTATCACTAAGAAAATAGCAACGTGTTTTGCAGATATTTATCCTTACATCACTGACAAGTGAATAAGCCAATGCTCGGATCAGTTCTTAATCTACTGACCTCACTGTACATTTTGCCTTAGCAGTTGCTTTCATCAATGCCCCTGTGCAGCAGCTTCATGTGACTCACTCTGTAGCAGCTGAATCTGAGTCTCACTCTCTGTATTGTTTGTGACACAGCAAATCTTTTTTTGCAGCAAGCTCCTAAGGACAAGCATTGAAGGTAAAGACTGGGTGTTCTTTGTAACATGGGGGCGCACATGTTGCAGAACATGCATGCTCTCTGGTTACATATGTTAGAAAATTGTTTATTTCCTCTCCCTTCTTTCCTGGCTATTTTATAAAACCACCATTCTACTGGCCTTTCCTCCATGATACAGGGCAAAAATGGGAAAAATAGCCCCTTACATTTTTTTTGAGGTGCTAGAAATATTATACAAGAATTTCTGTCTATTTCGCCATGTTTATATCTCTGTGGATCACAAGGCTGATGATATAGTTAGCAACTGATGGTTTGCCAATGTGCTTAACAAAGAAGAGGCCAATACACGGCAGGCCCCACCGAGCTCAGACTCTGTCAGCGTTAAGTCATTCTGTGATGGCTTTCAAGTTATGCCTGGCCCTGGGTTATTTCATTTTCCACAGAGCATTTTGCTCCATTTTGAGAGTGATACCGAGGAATAAGGGCTTTGTATCTTGGAGAACACATAGGCACTGCCTCCTGTACATCACTACCCACGAGGCACAGACTGATAAATTTCTGCATCGTAAAAACAAAAAGTACCAGTTCTGAACTCATCAAGGGATACTGGGGTCATACGGGTTTGTAAGTGGATTAAACTCACATCAGAAGATTAAAGCAGGCCTCACCTCTGGATTTACTGAGTATACCAGACCGATGAAGGGTGCATCACCTTTACCTGGGCCACATGAAGAGGACACTGTCATGGCAATGGCTCCATTGATCAGCGGTTAGACTACTCACTGAGTACATCATAAAGTACTGCCAAGCAGAGAATGCCCAGCTGTTCTCAGAGCTTCATCTCTTCTTGGCCTCCACAACTGACTGGGCTTATTTGAATTGCTGTGCTTTATAAAACAGCTTGTTCACCTGGACCTGTTCCGGTGCCTAACCTCTGTGGTCTTGAGCCTGTGCAGATTAACTCAATCCTGAGATCCTGTGGCTCAGCTTTGGGTGCCTCCAGCAGCTTTACAGCGATTGATTTTACATCTACACCTGTTCTCTACCTTGTTCTCCAGAAAGGACTTGACTTCAAATCTCTGAACTCTGTGCCAACTTTAATCCTTTGAAATAATTTTGTAATACATGCATGTAAGCAAACACACACACACACACACACACACACACACATTCAGTTAAGTTGCTCATGGGCAAATCTGTGAGTGTTCATCTTTGCCATTGTTCTGGGAACAGGTGCTTTCATGGTGTTCTAGAACAAGTACCTAAATTTTCTCTCTCTCTCTCTCTCTCTCTCTCTCTCTCTCTCTCTCTCACACACACACACACACACACACACTTTTCTCTAGCTTTCCATGATCTCTCATATCTTCAGCTCTCAAATATCAACTCAGTGATTGGTTTCCTTCAGAAATAAGAGCTGGTAAGAACTATAATTAGAATTCACAAAGCACATTCAAATGGCCTATAGATGCTTCAGAATAGTTAATCTTCATTTTTAAAGATCTCCCTCATAGAATTGATTTTTAAGTATAGAAAGCCACAATACACAACTCAAAAGTTTGGGCAGACACTATCATGCAGAATATGGCAGTAAAATTTCCAAAATTCTGTTGCTAAGGAATGTCTCATAGAAAGGGAATGAGTTATCAAGGCCGCCTGTTTGGATTCCTCTCATTTTGCAGATCCATAGAGTAAGTAGGTCAGCCCTGAATGTGGGCACGGTGGTTGGTATTATAGGTTCTTATGCTGTAAGTGTTAGTTTTTTTTTTATTTTATGAAAATAGTCACTTTGAATGTGATTAGCTAGTCACACTGAATTTTCAAAGTCCAGTTTAGCAAAGTAAAATAAATTGTTTTCAACTCAGTTGCCTGTGGGCGAATTTGTTCATCTTCAGCCTGATGCTGGCAGGTAGTGCTTTCACAGTTTTCTAGAGTAGGTACCTCAGTTCATATGGCTTGTACCTACTAAGATCAATCCGATAAAAGATGGGCACTAATGACTTCAATTTATGGCATTCATTTAATATTGACAGACTTCCTTTGGTTTGAGTAGCTGTGATGTATTTGCTAAAGAAAAAGATTAGTGTGAATTTCTGGTGCTGTGACAAAGAGAGATGTGAGGTCTGGGGACAAAGTGGATCAGTTTGACACTTCTTATATCTCAGAACATGATTACAGTGATGGACAACAAAATCCAAGAAGACATCCACAATCTTTGGTGTTTCTTGACTCTTTTAAACCCACCTTTCCTTCCTCCCTTCCTTCCTCCTTTCTTTCCGTCCTTCAGACAAGTTTGTCTGTCTTCACTCTTAGATTCTTAATTTGTCAACTTTATGGTGGTAATTTGTATATGCTGCTTTGCACTTCATCCTTGCTAGGCTGAACCCACATGCTATTGTTGCTTTATATAGGGCTAGGTTCTGGTTCTAGATGTGCACTTGGAAGCAGGTTCCTTTTTGTCCAACTGAGTGTTTATTTAAACTTCTATTTGTCACATAGAAATGAGAATCAAGCTCTCCACAAAGGAGATAGTTTACACCATAGATATGAATATCTTTGGTGTTGGTTGAGGATGGAGATGGGAAAACAAGAATGTTTTGAGAACTTATAGAGTCTTAAAAACATTTATCTAATAATTGCTTGTTCAGAAGAAGAATGAACCCATGGATCTGTTATGGGCTGGCTGGCTGCAATCCTGACTGGTATCATTAGTGACCGGCATCTAGGTACCAGGACAAGTGGGTAACTGTAGTTGAGAAACTGGGCTGTATAATCACAGAAAAGGACTTTCAGAACCTAGGCTATTCAGCAAAAGAAAGCCACCATTTTTTTAAAAGAAAGAACACTAGCCTTAAAACAACACATACTTATGATTCAACTCCATAGCTAGCATGTAACTGCTGCTGTATAATCAGGGAACATCAACTTATTTTGTAGTATACAGATATTTCTAGTAGCTAGCAATCACATGGAAAAGGCTTTGTTGAGAAATCAGTTTCTTAAAAGTGGGGATCGCTTTAGCAGTTCTTGAGGGAATGAAGGTATTGATACATTCACACAGTTATGCATGGAAATTGAGAACAAGGAAATCAATGCTACTGGATTAAAAGTCAGAGAACCTTTCATTTCAGTTATCCTAAGTTACCAATGCGCTGTGTGTAACAAATGTTACTTCAGTCTGTTATATCACATATAGAGTGATGTTTTTGCTGCATTTACTGCAAGAGCTTCTATTCTTTAGAAATGGAGTGATGAAGATAAAAACTTAAACTTAAAAGAGGCAAAGGTAAGGTATTGTTAAAAGTGTTAATAAATGGGGTCTCTTGCCTTTTATTAAGATCTTTAAAAACTGTTTATTCTGGGTAGTGATCTCAAAAATTACTGTGAAGTGATTATTAATGTGCTTTTCATTAAGTAAATAAAACATGTTCATTCTGCACTCTTCAAATTATATAAGAAAATGCATAATATATCTTTATAATCACAAAATGGAATTAAATATCAGTCATTTTAGACAAGATTCAAGTTCTTCAAAATTATTTTGTAAGTTAAATTAAATTAAATTATACTTGGAAAATATCTTACATGTTGTATAGAGACTGTATGACCCACACAATGGAGAGCTTGGCAGCAGACAGGAGGGCATGGTTATAGCTGAGAGCTTACCTCTGATCCACAAGCAGAGGACTGAGAGGGAAGAAGTCAGGAGAGAGGTCACTGGGAATGGTGTGGAATTTTGAAACCCCAAACCTGTTGCCAGTGATACATCTTCTCCAATAAGACCACACCTAATGATTCCCAAACAGTTCCACCAAGCATTCAACCATATGAGCTTATGGAGACATTCTCGTTCAAACTAAGTCATATGCTTACAGTTTATCTTGATTATAATCACTCCTTGGTTACTCTTCCAACTTTCTTCAGCACCCTCATCACATCTCTCTTCCAATGTCATCTTCTTCTTTTAAAACTTTGAATCAGAATCACTTCTTACGTTTCATATACTTCCGATGCTCTTCATCACATTAGTGATCAGAGATGAGGTGAACCTCCCCAGCCCCTGCCGGCAAGAGCTAAGTAGGGTCTTACTGTAAGTTGAAAGGAGTTCTGTCCTAACTTGTGGGTTGTGAAGAGTGGACTGCTGTTGGGATTGTGGTGTGTCATATCTGGAGGCTATTGAATGCAACTTACAATGTTTAATAAAACTCTTTATTCTTTTAGTATAAAAATATTTATTTCTTTGGTCACTGATTTATTTAGAAATACTGTGGCCAATTAGTGCATGGGGAATATACCAGTGTCTACAGCTCCAAGGAAGAGTGATTCTCTCTTCTCTGCACTGCCATCACCCCTTAGCTAGGGTTAGACTCTCAGAAGCACCCTCCCACTCCATTCTGAAAGTTTTAATTGGCTTGATGCTGTGTAGGTCTTGTGTAGGTAACTTCAGTTACTGTGAGATTGTGTGTGCCAAAGTCACGCCATATCCAGAAGACAGCATTTCATAGCATGGCCCCTGATTTTCTAGCTCTTATATTCTTTCCACGTCATCCTTCATGATGTTTCCTGAGACATGGAGTGGGGATTGGAAGTTGACGTAGATGTCCAGCCGATAGCTGAACATTCACACTCACTTATTCTTAGTACTTTGAACAATAATTAAGTATGTGTAGTAAACATGACACATTGAATAAGAGTAAAGTTGGATTAGCACAAAACTATAGATATGGACATGTGTATTTAGAAGACAGTTTGACAGCATGAGCATTTAGGGTCTCCCTAGATATCATATATATATATTCATATGTATATGAATAAATGTCTATATAAATACATATGTATATACACACATATATACACACATGTGTATACATATATATACACATATATACATATTATATATAAATTTATTCCTAAAACACTTTAACCAAATGGGGAACAGGGGAAAAGATCTCTTTTCAATTCTACCAAAATAAACACATTCCTAGAGATCACATACCCCAACACAGGAAAAACATGTACTCTTAGTGAAACCCATGCTTCTCAGTTCCTTTGATGCTCCCATGTAAACATGACAGCAGTCACTGGTCAAGACCTATATGAAAACTATACAATAAGAAAATACTAATCTTTACCATTAATCAATACCCATTAACACCCCAGTGAGTCCTGGATCTCCTATCTCTGGGTAGAGGTCATGCAGTATTTAAGGGAACACAGATGACAACCCAGACTGCTGTACCCAGCAAAGCTTTCAATCAACATAGATGGAGAAAACAAAATATTCCATGAAAAAACTAAATTTAAGCATTATCTGAACAGCAACCCAGCCCTACAGAAGATAGTAGAAGGAAAACTTAAATCCAATGAAAACAAATACACCAAAGAAAATATAGGATACAGATAATTTCCCAATGACAACAACAACAACAAAAAAGCAATGAATCACAGTAAAACCAACAACTCCACAATAAAAGGAACTAACAGTCATTGGTCACTAGTATCTATCAACATCAATGGACTCAACTCTCCAATAAAAAGACACAGACTAACAGAATGGGTGCGGAAACAGGATCCAACATTCTGCTGCATCCAAGAAACACACCTATGCAACAAAGATAAACACTACCTCAGAGTAAAAGGCTGGAAAAATATGTTTCAAGCAAATGGACCCAGAAAACAATCTGGGGTAGCAATCCTAGTGTCTAATAAAATAGACTTTCAACCAAAATTAATTAAGAAAGATGAGGAGGGGCACTTCCTTCTCATCAAAGGAAAATTCCAACAGGAGGACATCA
>JAQQSO010007133.1:0-10831 GCA_028658305.1 Pachyuromys duprasi | reverse complement strand
ATTGGAGGAACAAAAAGAGAGACAAAAAGAGGAAATGAACAAGGCCCTCAAAGAAATGGAGAAGAATTTAACTGCCCACATAGAGGAACAATTAAAGATAAACAGAGAGGAAACAACCAAAATAGGAGACTCAGTCAATCAGTTGAAGGAAACGGTATAAAGCATGAAAACAGAATTAGAAACTATAAAGAAGACACAAAGGGAGAAGAACCTGGAACTGGAGAACTTAGAGAAAAGATCAGGAACCACAGAGGTAAGCATCAACAACAGAATACAAGAGATGGAAGAGAGAATCTCGGAAGTGTAGGATACGCTGGCTGAAATGGATTAGTCACTCAAGGAAAAAATAAAATCGGAAAAGTCCCAAGCACAAAACATCCAAGAAATTAAGGATGCCATCAAAAGACGAAACCTAAGAATAATTGGAATAGATGAAAAAGAAGCCTCCAGGCTCCACGGACAGGAAAATATTTTAAAGAAAATGATAGAAGAAAATTTTCCCAACTTAAAAACAAATGTCCATAAACATACAAGAAGCATACAGAACACCAAATAGACTAGACAAGACAAGAAATACCACTCTTCACATCACAGTCAAAACACTAAACCTACAGGGCACAGGGGTCTTATATGAGATAGTTTCTCCAACCAAGGACCATATATGAATATGGCCTAGAACCCCTGCTCCGATGTGGCCCATGATAGCTCCGTGTCGAACTGAAGACCCTAGTTAGGGAAACAGAGATTGTTTCAGTCATGAACTTGATAGCTGACTCTTTGACCCTCCCCCATACATGCCAGGGAGTAACAGCCTGGCTAGATCCCAGGGGAGGACACTGCAGCCAGCCCTGAGGAGACAAGATGTGCTGGCGTTGGATGGAAGGGGGGAAGTCCTCCCCTGTTGGTGGACTTGGAGGGGTGGGGAGGAGAGGAGGGAGGGGTGGGGAGGGTGGGAGGGAATGAGTGAGGGGGCTATGCCTGGGATGCAAAGTACCTAACCTGTGATTGATATAAAAATAAATAAATTAAAAAAAGAACAAGTTGTCTACCAATATTCTAAATTAAGACCTATTAATTTAATAATTATATTTATATTAAGATAAGGTCATTATGCTATATCTCTAGTCTCCAGAGGTTAAAATATGCTGGTCTTACAAGCTATAAACTTTTATATACTGAACCAAACAAAAACTCTTGTGCTCTCATTTTAATGGACTGTATTATAACTTTTAAGGCTCTAAGTTAGCAAGGACAAAACCTAAAGTCCTAATATTTAATGGTTAACAAATAAAAAGTAATAGTCATTTCATAGATATCCAAATATATTTATAGTTCTACAAATAAAAATATAGTGTCACTGCAGTTTTTAATAAACAGCTAAGAATGGTCATTGAGTCACTTATATAACAGTTGGTAAAAGCCTTCCTGACAGGCTCTAGATCAGACCTTGGTTGCTCCCATTGGGCTGCTGGCATTCCTGCACAAAAGACAAGAGGTCTGCAATGCCCCATCTCATGGAGATGTAGCCAAGTCAGTTCTGCCAGGTGACTGTTTCAAATCCAGCAAAAGGGGATACCCGTTGCTGCCACAACATAGCTGCCTGTCAGCATACTGGCCTCTGGAAGTCCAAAGGTTCCCTAGCAGGTTTGTCCTCTGTTCCCAGCCATAGAGGTCAACCAGCACAAGGGCCACCGGATACTTCCTGCCTTCTACCTCTTTGGCCTGGCAGAGGACAAATGGCTCTTTGACTCAATGACCTCTACCACTCTCACCCAGCCCTGGGTAACAGTAAAGGTCTATTTTGACCTCACAGTGAGGTTCCATGGACATATTGCCAACTTCTGTGTTGGGAGACTTCGGATGCCTTCTCAGTTCTCTTTATATGCAGGAGACCAGGCCTTAAGCCTAAGTTCTAGAGCTGCCATTGTCAGGCCTAGACACAATATGCCTTGTTGCTAGACTCAAAAACAAGCCTAAATGTAAACTTTTACCATCCCTTTAGTTAGCTAAAGGACAGTTAATGTTCATAGCAGTCTCAACTGTGTCTCATGGTAAACAACTATACAAAAGGCCAAAAACTTTTTAATGGTCTGAGAAAATGTCTTAAAGTTGGTAAAGACAAGCTATACATACTTGAGAGTCTTAAAAAGTGTTTTAATGTTGCTAAAGATAAGTTATACATATTTGAGAGTTTAAAAAGTGTCTTAAGTAAAAAGTTATACTTGTTTGAGAGCCCAAAAATGTGTCTTAAAGTTGGTAAATGCAAGTTATAAAGGTTACAGAGTCTAAGGTAATTTAAAATATCCTAAATAGGTAAAACTGCTTGATGGTTTCTCCTGTTCCTATGCTACTGTTGTGTTGACTGTCCAGAGTTGTGACCTTTATCAATAAAGCTCTAATTTAATAGTCTATTGTATTAGTCTAACTCTAATACAAAAACGTTCCACTCTGTCACGTACTATTATGGTTCTAACTTCAAGATTTTCTCCATAATATGTACTCTTATGCTGTTAAGATCAAGTGAGTTTTTGTTTTACTTCATGAAAGGCTTTTTGCCTTTCCAGAGCTCACCTTAAGGAATGTTTGTGCTGTTAACACATATTATGTCTATTGCCTTTTCTACAATGTATATTTCAGTGCAGATTACAATTGTAATACTAACATGTCTAAAGTTTTATCTCCTTCTTAAAACTTAAAAGTAATTCTTGTAAGCTACAGGAAGTCCACCTAAATCTACCTCTGAGGTCAATTGGATTCCAGATAAGTACTGTACTTATTGCCTATCTCAAAAGGTGGGATTTCTCCCCTTTCCCTGGTTCTGGGACTCCCTTTACTGGCTACCAGACTGCTATTTACTGCATGCAACACTGGCTGGATTGGTGATATCTCCTCATTGCCAGCAACTACATTGATGAGTTCATCTCAGTTGTCAGCATAAAACGCTTCTCTTGGTAGGAGAAGCTTGCCCGTTGAGCTCCCGGCAACTTCATACTATCTTTTGAGATGGAGGGACCCTTCCAACCATGTCTAGGGCTAACCCTCTGCTACCTTCATTTTAAGGCCTCACTTTCATTTTAGGGTTCACTTTACCTTGGGGGGTGCATTGCCACTCATATGGTGTCACACATGGTTTCTCTTTCTCTAGCGTGATAGTTCGCGTTGGTTGTGGGAAGTCCTAATGTTAGGCAACCACTGTGCTCTTGTGGTGCCCCAGGGGCACATGCCGCTGCCAGGCAGTGGCGGCTTCCCTTCTGACTGGACAGCTGACGAGCTTTCAGCCAAATAGGGTTTGGTTCCAAGCCATACCTGTTCTTTGGGACGCCAATAGAAAGGTTCCTGGATCTGTCTCCCAATAGGAAATGCCCAGACACTGTTCTCCAAATTCTCTCATGAGATGTCTTCTGGAGAATCCAGTTTCTACACCTAGTGCCTGCTAGCACTAGGGGTTCCAAGTTTACACCCTTCTGTAACCAAACCTCGCCTCAATGACAGATCTAGAGTAAAGCCTTCTTAGCTACTGCCAGCGATTGAGTAAAGGTTCCCAGATAAACTGAGATTCCCATATACAAGTCTCATTGATTCAAACCTTCCATCTCTGTTTGCTATCCCAAAATTTTTCAGTGTACAGCTAAAGGATTTTCTCCATAACCTACTTAACTTTATCTTTTGTCTATATATATGTGTGTGTCCTACCAGACACAGATGTTCCTATAGCCAAACAGCACCAAAGCAGCTACAAGTGTTCAACTCTGACCTCACAGACTTCCAACAAGCTGGACCTACACTTCCCTCCCAGCCATGGATGTTCTCACAGATCCTGGACAGCATCAAAACAGCCTGTTCTTCCTGCACTTGGCCAGCATGCCAGCCTTTTGACACCCCTACAGTGACCCCAGTGTCAGCAGGAAGTAGCCAGAAGAGAATCTACGCCCGTTATTCACTTATTATTAGCAAAAGGCTGGAATGGTGTGCTTCAGGACCAGGACAAGTAGTTCCAGGTTCTCTCAGGGTTCCTTAGTCCCTACTTGCTGCCTTGCATGGCTCGCAACTCTCTACTGACAACCCTCTATCCTAAATTTTCCAGGGCAGAGGCTTCTCTTCTTCCTCTTTGTTGACTATGTGATCTGACCATTTTTGTTCCTACAATTTTTTTCTCTTGTAACCTCTTGCATGACAACTAAGAGCTGCTTCCAATAAACCTAGACTTATATACTTTAACCTGCCTTATATGAAAAACAGACCAAGTTCCTCATTTTTTAATTATAGAAAAAGGGAAGAATGTTAGTATTCTGAAACAACCTGCTTCTGGGTTAGCTAGCAACTTATGATGTCATCTTGTATCACCCAGCCAGTTGGCCACACCTGGGGGCATGGTTAGTGGTTACCTGACCTTAAAAAGGACAACCAGACATGTGTTCTCTCTCTTACTCTTTCTCTTACTCTTTCTCTTGCTCTTCCTCTCCCTTGCTCTTACTCTCTCTCTATCGGGCACCCCCTTCCTCCTCTTATCTCTCTATCTCTCTCTTCCCCCCATCATGGCCCACTTTCCCTGCTCCACCTCTCTGCACTTAATAAACCCCTTTCATAAAAAACCTGTTGTAACCCTCATCTTATTTATAACATTTTCTCCCTTTTCTTCTAACAGATTTAGTGTGTCTGGTGTTATGTTGAAGTTTTTGATCCATTCAGACTTTTTGTTTTGTACAGGGCAATAAATATGGATCTATTTCATTTTTCTACCTGTAGACATCCAGTTAGACCAGCACCATTTATTGAACATGCTATCTTTTTTCCATTATATAGATGTTTAGATGATTTGGGCTTCTTTGTCAAAAATCAAGTGTCCATAGGTCTGGGTCATCAATTCAATTCCATTGATCCACCAGTCTGCTTCTGTGCCAGTATCATGGCATTTTTATTACCTTTGCTTTATAGTAGAACTTGAAATCAGGGATGGAAAACCTCCAGAAGGTCTTTTGTTGTACAGGATTGTTTTAACTATTCTGATTTTGTTTGTTTGTTTGTTTTTCCATATGAATTTGAGAATTGTTCTTTCAGGTCTGGGAAGAATTGTGTTGGAATTTTAGGGGGATTGCATTGAATTTGTAGATTGCTTTTGTAGGATGGCCATTTTTACCATGTTAAGTTTGCTGTCCATTATCATGGGGTACCTGTCCACTTTCTAATTTCTTCTGAAATTACTTTTTTCGGAGACTGGAATTTTTTTTTTCAAGAAAAGTCTTTCACTTGCTTGGTTAGAGTTAAACCAAGACACTTAATGGTTTTTGTGACTATTGTTAAGGGTGTTGTTTCCCTAATTTGTTTCTCAGCCCTTTTGTGTTTTGTATACAAGAGGGCCACAGTATTTATTTTTTGAGTTAATCTTGTATCCAGCCACATTGCTGAATGTATTTCTCAGTTGAAGGGCATTCCTTGGTAAAATTTTGTTGTCCCTTATGTATACTATCATATTTTATGTGAATAATGTTACTTAAGCTTTCCAATTTGTATCGCTTTGTTCTCCTTTAGTTGCCTTATTGCTGTACCTAGGAATTCAAGTGCTATGTTGAAGAGATATGGAGAGAGTGGGCCACCTTGCTTTGTCCCTAATTTGAGTGAAGTTAATTTAAGTTTTTCTCTGTTTAGTTTGATGTTGTCTATAAGCTTGCTGTGTATTGCCTTTACTATGCTTAGGTATTTCTTTGATCTCTCCAAGACTTTTAACATGAATGGGTGTTGGATTTTGCCAAAGGCTCTCTGAGAATTTAAAAAGATGATCATGTGCTTTTTTTCTTACAGTTTGTTTATATGGTCAATTACATTGATGTATTTTCCCATGTATGCCTGGGATG
This sequence comes from Pachyuromys duprasi, assembly GCA_028658305.1. Taxonomy (NCBI): domain Eukaryota; kingdom Metazoa; phylum Chordata; class Mammalia; order Rodentia; family Muridae; genus Pachyuromys; species Pachyuromys duprasi. The sequence continues at coordinate 4,979 of JAQQSO010007133.1, read as the reverse complement.
AAACCTACTTGGTCATTATCAATGATATGTTTGATGTGTTCTTGGATCCGTTTTACAAGTATCTTATTGAGTATTTTTAAGTCCATGTTCATAAGGGAAATTGATCCGAAATCCTCTTTCTTTGGGGGCCTTTGTATGGTTTAAATATCAATGTGACTATGCTCTCATAGAATGAGTTTAGTAATGTCCATTCTGTTTCCAGTTTGGGGAATAGTTTGAAGAGTATTTTTATTTACTATTCTTCTGGTAGAATTCTGCCCTGAAATTCTCTGGTCCTGGGCTTTTTTTTGGATGGGAGACTTGGGATTACTGCTTTTATTTTCTTACAAGGTATAGGACTGTTTAATTTGTTTACCTGATCTTGATTTAATGTTGGTAAGTGGAATCTATCAAAAAATGGTCCATTTTTAAATTTTGTGGCATATCGGCTTTTGAAGTAAGACCTACTGATTCTTTGGATTTCCTCAGTGTCTGTCATTAAGTCACTCTTTGTATTTCTGATTTATTTTTATTTTTATTTATTTATTTATTTTGGATTGTGTCTTTCTGCCATTGAGCTATTTTGGCTCAGGGTTTTTCTGTCTTGTTGATTTTCTCAAAGGACCAGTCTCTTCATTGATTCGTTCCATTGTTATTTTTTCTAATTTATTGATATCAGCCCATACTTTGATTATTTCCAGCCATTTACTACCTGTTGGTGTATCTGTCTCTTTCTTCCCTAGGGTTTTCAAGTATGCTGCTAAGTTGCTTGTATGAGATGTCTCCAATATCTTTATTAAAGCACTTAGTGCTATGAACTTTTCTCTTACCAGTGCTTTCAATGTGTCCCATAAGTTTGGATATGTTCTGCCTTCATTTTCATTGAATTCTAAAAGTCTTTATTTTCTTTATTTATTTCTTCCCTGACTTAGTTGTTGTTGGGTTTGTTGTTGGGTAGACAGTTTTTCAGTCTTCATGAGCATAGGATTTTTGCTATTTTGTTGTTGAGGTCTAGCATTAATTTATGGTCCTCTGATAAGATACAAGGGATTATTTCAACCTTCTTGTATCTATTGAGGCTTACTTTGTGGTCAGTTTTGCAGAAGTTTCTGTGAGGTGCTGAGAAGAAGGTGTAATTCTTTGTGTTTCTTTGAAAAGTTCTGAAATGTCTATTAGGTCCATTTGATTCACAATCTCTCTTAGTCTCATTATTTCTCTGTTTAGTTTCTGTTAAATTGGCCTATCCTTTGATAACATAAGCTTGTTGAAATCTTCCACTATTTATGTGTGGGGAATCAATGTGTGGTTTAAGCTTTATTACTATTTTTTTTCTTTTACAAATGTGGGTGCCCTTGTATATAGGGCATAGGTGTTCAGAATTGAAATGTCATCTTGGTGAAATTTTCCTCTGCTGAGTATGAAGTGTCCTTTCTCATATTTTGTTTAATTTTTGATGAAAGTCTATTTTTATTAGGTATTAGAAGGGCTACTCTACCTTGCTTCTTGGCTCCATTTGCTTGAAGAAACCTTTATTTTCAGCCATGTACTCTCAGGTAATGTGTATTTTTATGGTTGAGGTGTGTTTCTTGTATGAAGCAGAATCATGGTCCTGTTTATACATCCATTCTCTTAATTCCTGTTTTTTTTTTAATTTTGAAGCATTGAGTCCATTAAGGTTGAGAGATATTAATGACCAGTGATTGTTAGTTCTTTTTTGTTAATTTTTAATTTTTTTATTAATTATACTTTATTCACTTTGTATCCCCCTATAAAACCCTCTCTCCTCCCCTCCCCATCACACTTTCCCTCTCCCTTCTACACACATGTACTGATAGGGGAGGTCTTCCTTTCCTTCTTTCTGATCCTAGTCTAGTCATCAGGAGTGGCTGTATTGTCTTCCTCTGTGGCCCAGTAAGGTTGCTCCCACATCCAGGTGAGGTGATCAAAGAGCAGATCAATCAGTTCATGTCAGAGGCAGTCCCTCTACCCATTACTATGGAACCCACTTGGACACTGAACTGCCATGGGCTACATCTGGGCAGAGGTTCTAGGTTTTCTCCTTGCATGGTACTTGGTTGGAGTATCAGTCTCAGAAAGACCCCTGTTCTCAGATTTTTTGGTCTGTTACTCTCCTTGTGGAGCTCCTGTCCTCTCCCTATCTTACTATTTCCCACATCTTTCATGAGATTCCATGCACTCTGCCCAACAGTTGGCCATAAATCTCAGCATCTGCTTTGATATTCTGCAGGGCAGAGCCTTTCAAAGGCCCTCTGTGACAGGCTCCTAACTTGTTTCTTGTTTTCTTCTTCTGATGTCCATCTTCTTTGTCTTTCTGGTCGAGTATTGAGCATTTTAGCAAGAGTCCTCCCTTTTGATTAGTTTCTTTAGGGGTACAGATTTTAGTATGTTCATCCTATATTATATGTCTATATGAGTGAATATATACCATGTGTGTCTTTCTGGTTCTGGGATAGCTCACTCAGGATAATCTTTTCCAGTTCCCCCCATTTACCTGCAAATTTCATGATATCCTTGTTTTTTATTGCTGAGTAATATTCCATTGTGTAAATGTAGCACAATTTCTGTATCCATTCCTCAGTTGAGGGGCATCTGAGTTGTTTCCAGCTTCTGGGTATTACAAATAAAGCTGCTACAAACATGGCCGAGCAAATGTCCTTATTGTGTACTTTTGGATATATGCCTAAAACTACTATAGCTGGATCTTGAGGAAGTGCTATTCCTAGCTGTCTGAGAAAGCACCAGAAGGACTTCCAGAGTGGTTGTACAAGTTTACATTCACAGGAGTAGTGGAGGAGGGTTCCCCTTTCTCCACAACCTCTCCAGCATGTGTTGTCACTTGTGTTTTTGATCTTAGTCATTCTGATGGGTATGAGGTGAAATCTCAGGGTCGTTTTGATTTGCATTTCCATGATGGCTAATGACATTGAGCATTTCTTTAAGCGTTTCTCTGCCATTCAGTATTCCTCTATTGAGAGTTCTCTGTTTAGCTGTTCCTCATTTTTTAATTGGATTACTTGATTTGTTGCTTTTCAACAACTTCTGTAGTTCTTTATATATACTGGATATTAGCCCTCTGTCAGATATAGGGTTGGTGAAGATTCTTTCAACAAAACAGAAATTAAACAAAGAAGCTACCGGAGCCCGCCAGCAGAGTAGAATGGGTTCCTGGGTCAGGAGTGAGGATTGAAATTAATAAAATATGCAACACATGTTATGTTCCGAGAGGTCTTTGGCAGTCTGCTCTTTTCGCCAAATGCTCTGCAAGCAAAAAGCGGCTGGCCATCCACCCTCCCTTTATTTACAAAACACAGTCAACACAATGGGTTAACTTCACAAGGAGGTGAAGCAGGAACTATGATTTTAACAAGCTCTCCCACCTGCTGTCACAAAACAAAAAGCAATGGAGTTGCAAAATCTCCCCTGACTCCAGGGGAAGGCCTGGTAGAAGCCTGTCTTCAGTGCTGAGATTTAAATATCAAAGCAGCTGCCTGGTGACCAGCTCCCATCAAGAAGCAATATCTCTAACAGAAGTCATGAATCAAATGGACCTAACATATTTCAAGAACCTTACATTCAAACACAAAAGAATTTACCTTCTTCTCATCACCTCATGGAACCTTTTCCAAAATAGACCATATGATTGGTCACAAAGCAAGCTTCAACAGATACAAGAAGATTGAAATAATCCCTTGTATCATATATGATCACCATGGAATAAAGCTGGACCTCAACAACAGCAGTAGTAGCAAAGATCCTACAAACAAATGGAAACTGAACAACTTGCTACTAAATTACAGCTGGGACACGGAAGAAATAAGGAAAGAAATTAAAGTCTTCCTAGAATTCAATGAAAATGAAGACACAACATACCCAAACTTGTGGGACACAATTAAAGCAGTGCTAAGAGAAAAGTTCATAGCACTAGTGCCTTCAAGAAGAAATTCGAGATTTCTCATTCAAGCAACTTAATGGTTCACCTAAAAACCTTAGACAAACAAGAAGCAGACTCACCAAAAAGGAGTAGATGGCAGGAAATAATCAAACTCAGGGCTAAAATCAATAAATTAGAAACAAAGAAAACAATTCAAAGAATCAATGAAACCAAAAGCTGGTTCTTTGAGAAAATCAACAAGATAGACAAACACTTGGCCAAACTAACTAAAAGGCAGAGGAACACCATCCAAATCAACAAAATCAGAAATGAAAACGGGGACATAACAATAAACACTGAGGAAATCCAAACAATCATTAGGACTTACTTCAAAAGTCTATATGCCACAAAATTTGAAAATCTAAATGAAATGGATCATTTTCTTGATCATTGGTTGTAGTATTGTGTTTGTATGCTTGTCTACTTTTAGTTTTGCTGTAGTGAAGTGAACTATTTCCTGTGGGTTGTTTTTGAAGGGGGTGTATAGTCAAATTACTTGTGTGGGGTCTTTTCTTCTAGTATATTCTCAAGGGCATGTTTGTGCATAGATATTGTGAACATTTGGTTCTGTCTTAGAATATCTTGTTTTCTCCATTTATGATGATTGAAAGTTGTGCTGGGTATAGTCATCTGTACTGGAATCTGTGGTCTCTTAGGTTTGTAAGATGCCTACCCAGGCGCTTCTTGCTTATTTTTTAAATTTATTTATTTTTATATCAATCACTGGTTAGGTACTTTGCATCCCAGGTGTACCCCCATCCTCATTCCCTCTGACCCTCCCACTCCCTCCCTCATCTCCCTCCTCCCCACCCCCTCCAAGTCCACCAACAGGGGAGGACCTCCTCCCCTTCTATCCAACCCCAGCTTATGCTGTCTCTTCAGGGATGGCTGCAATGTCCTCCCCTGGGATCTAGCCAGTCTGTCACTCTCCAGCTTGTATGGGGGGAAGGCCAAAGAGTCAGCCATCAAGATCTTGACTGAAACAGTACCTGTTTCCCTCACTAGGGTCTTCAGTCCTACACTGAGCTTTCATGGGCCCCATCTGTGT
>JAQQSO010007132.1:0-10832 GCA_028658305.1 Pachyuromys duprasi | reverse complement strand
CAAAATCATGTTCTGCCAAAATTATTTTAATTAAAGGCTGAGAAGTAATTCTACAATTAAGTTAGACAAATATTACTAACATGAAGCAATCAAGCACTCATGATAATCATGTAGCATCAATTGAATGCAAAGAGAATAGTGCATCACTTTAGTTATCCTCTAGAAAAATACTTGCTATCTAGAATAAAATAAAAAAAAAAAAAACTTGCTACAGTCCTCTGCTCTAAACTGAGATAATGAAGGGATGTTTATCAGGTCTCATCAGGACTGGCTGCAATATCCTCCTCTGTCTCCTGGTAAGGCTGCTCCCCTCTGGTGGGGGAACGTCAAAGAGCCCACCACTGAGTTCATGTCAGAGATATTCCCTGTTCTCCTTACTAGAGTACCCATTTGGATACTGACCTGCCATGGGCTATATCTGAGCAGGGGTTGTAGATTATGTCCATGAATGGTGCTTGGTTGGAGTATCAGTCTCAGAAAAGACCCCTGTGCCCAGATATTTTGGTTCTGTTGCTCTTTCTGGAGCTTCTGTCCTCTCCAGGTCTTACTGTCTATCCCTTCTTTCCTAAGATTTCCTGCACTCTGTCCAAAGTTTGGTAATGAGTCTCAGCATCTGCTGGGTAGAGTCTTTCCGAGGCCCTCTGTGATAGGACTACAGATGGGATATAAAGTGAATAAACTTTAATTAATATAAAATATAAAAATTTAATTAAAAATAGACTCTCCAAGGAGGAAGAGATCAAGAAAAGATACCTCTCTTCTATTTGTACATAGTGTCTTGGCTGTGGCCTTTCCTGGATCAGTCATTAAAATAAAACACGTACAACAAAAATTATGCATGAGAATATAAAGAATTAACTATGGATAGATATTTTTTAATTGACGTAGTTTAATAAAAAGTGTTTAGACTTTTTAAAAAATGTAATTTATTTATTTTTATGTTAATCACAGGTTAGGTATTTTGCATCCCAGGCATAGCCCCCTCCCTCATTCTCTCCCATTCTCCCCATCCCTCCCTCATCTCCTCCCAGCCCACTCCAAGTCCACTGACTGGGAGGACCTCTTCCCCTTCCAACCAACCCTAGTTGATCTTGTCTCTTCAGGACTGGCTGCAATGTCCTCCCCTGGGATCTAGCCAGGCTGTTACTCCCTGGCGTGTATGGGGGAGGGTCAAAGAGCAAGCCATAGAGTTCATGACTGAAACAGTCCCTGTTCCCCTTACTAGGGTCTTCAGTTGGACACTGAGCTACCATGGGCCATATCTGAGCTGGGGTTCTAGGCCTTATCCATACATGGTCCTTGGTTGGAGAAACATTCTCGTAAAAGACCCCTGTGCCCTGATCTATTTGGTCTTTGTGGAGCTCCTGACCTCCCCAAGTGTTTAGACTTTTTTAATGATTCTTTTATAAAGGCATGGTATGGTGTTAAATATAATAGGCTATGCGGTTATAATAAAAATAAAATTATAAATGTGCACAATAATATGAATAAAATTCAAAACTATTTCTGATTTGTGCAAAATTAAAAAAAAATGATATAGCTACATTTGGGTCCAAACATCTAAACACCAAATATCTAAAGCAGCCCTTTACTAGTCAGTTCAGGTTAAGTGACCTATCATGATGTCATTTTATCCTGAAAATACTAAAAAGAATATCTAAGATGTGTCACTTTAGTGATCTAAAAATGAAAAATAAAACATTATACATATTTGTATATATAGTGCATGTTAGTTATCATGGGTAGAACTATGAATCCTCAAAAGCGTTGATTTATTAGAGATAAGTTAGGTCTTTCACTGTGCCCTGAAGTCAAAGAATGTGTTTAAATTGAGTTATAAATTAACATAAAATTACAATTATACCATTTTAGAGACATAAAGCTTAATTTAAAAAGAATTAGCATATTTATGAATGTTATCACAAGTACTGAATATTAATTAAATTAAGGTAAAAAGACAATGTTTTATATGATCATTTTAATTCATATCTGCAAATAAATTTCACAGTCATAAGAAAACAGCTATTTAAAATCTGTTCTACAAGAGCTCCACAAAGATCAAACTGAGCAGGGCACAGGGGTCTTATATGAGACAGTTTCTCCAACCAAGGACCATATATGGATATGGCCTAGAACCCCCGCTCAGATGTGGCCCATGATAGTTCATTGTCGAACTGAAGACTCTAGTAAGGGAAACAGGGACTGTTTCAGTCTTGAACTTGATGGCTGGCTCTTCTACCCTCCCCCATACATGCCAGGGAGTAACAGCCTGGCTAGATCCCAGAGGTGGGCATTGCAGCCAGCCCTGAGGAGACAAGATGATCTGGGGTCAGATGGAATGGGAGGAGATCCTCCCCCATTGGTGGACTTGGAGGGGGAGGGGAGGAGTTGAGGGAGGGTTGGGGAGGGTGGGAGAGAATGAGGGAGGGGGCTACACATGGGATGCAAAAAACCTAACCTGTGATTGATATAAAAATAAATAAATTTATTTAAAAAAACTAAAAAAAAATCTGTTCTAATTTCATGTTCCACATTCTCATTTCATCCTTATACTCAGAAAGTTAAAAGTACTTTGGAAATATGATTGATTTAAAACACATCTGGTTTAAATCAATAATTAACCCAAATCATTCCTGTGTTATGTACAAACAAGGCTTAATTTTCAAATTTAAGTACATTAAAAATCACATTCCAAATATTACTCATTTTACCCATCTAAAAGTATCTTAAGGGATAAATTAATTTAAAATAATTTAATAGATACGAAAGATGTTAAAAACCAATATTCTGGAGCTACAAATATGTCTCATCAGTTAAAAGCTATTACTCCTCTTCAAGAGGAGCTGATTTTGATTTATATCATTCAGATTGGTTAGATCACAGTGCCAGTAACTCTTGTTTTTGATGTCATCCACCTCTGGCCAGCACAGGTATTTACACTTGTATGCACTAGTATGCATATGACTGTATCACACAGATACACAGACACACAGACACACACACATATACATACATACACAATGAAAATAACAAAATTTAATTATTTAAAAATAAATACAAATATTTTGAACCTTGGCTTTTACGTTATTTTAAATTTTGATTTTAGTATTTTTTGAACTATTTTATTCTTATTTATTTTATGTTCTGATTCTATTGGAAATGGTGACTTAGTGATAGCACTAATATGGATATAGAAGAGCCATTATTATCCTCTAAAACTGAATGGATTTAGAAAGTGAACAATGGCTGGCTGTGGTTGGTGGTAGAGCACTGACTGACAAATGGCATCAGGAATTAGAATTCTCTTTGCCAGGCAAAGGTCTTTACAAACATTTAAAAAGGAAGACCATGAACACCAGCATGACTACTGTAAACAAAACAACAACAAAAATACAAACACAAATCCCCAAAAAGTCAGATTAAAACTAAGAGTTCTAAAACAAACAAACAAACAACCAACCCCCCCCCCCTCACACACACACACACACACACACACATATTTTTGTGAGGTAAGTAGGCATGCAAGCAGACATATGTACGGATATAGACAGAGAGGTGTTTTTTAAAATTTTTTAAATATTAGTTGCAATTTATTAACTTTGTATCCCAGCTGTAGCCCTCTCCCTCATTCCCTCCCAATCCCATCCTCCCTCCCTCATCTCCCCTCTGTCCCTTTCCAAGTCCACTGATAGGGGAGGTCCTCCTCTGTGGCCTAGCAGGGATGCTCCTCACTAGGGCAGGGGAGTTGGGGGTTGGGGGAGAGTTCAAAGAGCCAGCCACTGAATTCATGGCAGAAATAGTCCCTGTTCTCCTTACTAGGATACCCACTTTGATAATGAGCTACCATGGGCTACATCTAAGCAGGGGTTCTAGGTTATATCCACACATGGTCCTTGGTTGGAGAATCAGTCTCAGATAAGACCCCTGTGCTCAGATATATTTGGTCCTTGTGGAGCTCCTGTCCTCTCCATGTCATATTCACTCCTTCTTTCATATGATTCTCTGCACTCTGCCAAAGGTTTGGTTATGAGTCTCAGCATCTGCTTTGATACATTGTTAGGTAGAGTCTTTCAGAGGCCCTATGTGGTAGGCTCCTGTACTGTTACTTATTTTCTCCTACTTCCAATGTCTATCCCATTTGTCTTTGTAAGTGAAGATTGATCATCTTACCCCTGGTCCTCTTTCTTCTTTATCTTCTTTAGGTATATGGATTTTAGTATGTTTATCCTATCTTATAGGTCTAGTACCCACTTATAAGTGAGTACATACTGTGTGTGTCTTCTGCTTCTGGGATACCTCACTCAAGATGATCTTCTAGATCCTGCCATTTGCCTATAAATTTTATGATTTCCTTGTTTTTAATTGCTGAGTAGTATTACATTGTAAAAAAGTACCACAATTTTTGTATCCATTTCTCTGCTGTATGGAATACATAAGTCTCAGGAGGCATATATCTATTGAGGAGACTGTTTCTGCATATTTGATGGAAAGACATCTGTTCAGCTGTGAAATCCCCAAACTCACTGCCCTGAAACTGCTATCTTACTCTTTCCAAGATGACTTAAACCTCTGTCTATATTGCAACATCATCCAACCAACATCACGTTATAGTACCATGGCATAAAAATAAGTCAGCAATCCATTCATGCACATCCACATACAGATCCTAAAGAAATATAAAAGAACATTTCTAAGTGAAAGCATGTAAACTAAACCTTTAGAAAGAATCAAATACATAGAATTGGTGTGTGGGTAGTAATAAATGTAATTTTTGCTCTTTTTGTATGGTTGGTCTATTTATTTATAATAAATAGCTAAGAATGCATATCACTAAGATAAAGTTGATATATGCCAACAGCAACGTGAAACATACAACAGCCTACTAAATGTTCTTAGGATATCTTGACATAACATAATTATCCCTTAACAAAAATAATAAAAATTCATATGGCTTTTAATCCCAGTACATTGGCCTTTACCTTAAATATCTGGTGTAACTTAAACACAGCAGTCCCTGACATACTAAACATACACAATCAGTTCAGCTTAATGAGGTCACATTAACCTTAATGTGCATATTACAATAGGGCATGCCCCTTTCTACCTGACTGCACACAGTCCTAGATTTTAACAATTCATCTAGCACAAGTGTCATGGGCCTAAACAGCAGATGGCCTTTTAAGTCTAGTATTTTTCTATGTCTCTTACTTCAGTCAGGAACCAGATCTCTAATTCTACAGTATCGCTGATACTATCTGGCTAGAATATATTGCTTTTGTGTAGAAATAAATTGAGTAGTAAATAGTTAATCAGGAAAAGGTAAATCGAAAGTTGTATTTGATTTTAAATCATTAAGGATGATAAAGTCAAGAATTCCTGATGAGAACAGATATTTTTTAATTAATTTATTTATTTTTGTATCAATCACAGGTTAGGTACTTTGCATCCCAAGCATAGCCCCCTCCCTCATTCCCTCCCACCCTTTCCCTCCCTCCCTCATCTCCTCCCCGCCCCTTCCAAGTCCACCAATGAGGGAGGACCTCCTCCCCTTCCATCCAACCCCAGCTCATCCTGTCTCCTCAGGGCTGGCTGCAATGTCCTCCCCTGGATTCTAGCCAGTCTGTCACTCCCCGGCATTTATGGGGGAGGGTCAAAGAGTCAGCCATCAAGTTCAAGACTGAAACAGTTCCGGAGAACAGATATTTTTATTGTTATATTCATAACAGAAAGCAGCTTTGTATCCTGGAAGAATAGGACAGATGATATAACTTTTGTGAATGCTGTCAACAGCTAATAGGAACAGAAAAATCTCAGTTCAGTAGGATTGTGAGAGAATATGAAAAGCCCTCCCATGATTCAGAAAATGGAAGCTTTATATAGAGCCTTTTTGAAAAGATCAACATATATTATATTCCTGATTGTGTGTATGTGTGTGTCTATGTGTGAAGATTTCACATATACACTTTAATACTATGAGAACAGAATTAAGATATTTCTACCAGCATTAAAGAAGACAGACCTGCAATTGGGAGTCCAAAATATCTATCTAGATTGAAGATGAAAACAGCAGACAACATCAGAAGTCAAAGCATCACTTTTACTTAGAATATATTATCAGGAGAGAAAAATATTTTGAATAATACAATAGCAAATATTAAATCCAGACAAGATATGTCTAACTTTATTATTAAAGTTTTGTTTACATTTTTGTACAACTTATTTGCATTTGTTCTCTACTCATTATTGCCATGACAATCTGCATGAAGAATATATATTTTGCCACCCCACTGATTCTGGGCTCACTTCTTGATTTGCTTAAGCTAATGGCCTCAAAGTGGAAATAATACATGACACATTGAATCTGTCATTTTAAATGTCATCACATGGTTTGATTTGTTAGTGCTACCCAAATCCACTACTGTGGCTGTCTGTTTTGATGAGACATGTGGAGCTGACTCAGGTCCAAGCAAATGTGGCTGACAAGTCCACAGTCAAGCTGAGCAGAGCCACAGCCATATTCATGTAACAAAATTCAGCCATTGAAATTTGGCTCGCCCCATTCACCAACCTAATCACCAGAGAGCAGAATGTGAGTGTGTATGTCTTAGAGGAGATCCCTGAAATAAAGACATACCTTCTTTAAAACAAATAAATATCTGTTTATGTAATTACTGATGATATAAATTGTGATTCACTGACACGCTGCTCAACATTTTGCCAACATCTTTGGGTGACTACAGTTCTGTATTTTTATGTTTACTATTCCTGCTTTATTTAGTTTCTCAAGATACTGCCAGAACTATGATTCAATATGACATTTCAAGTACTACTGCAAATGATCTATAAAATTCAGAGGACCCAAATTAGGACTTCCACTGATTATAATAACATAGAAAAGGAAAACAAGTTAGCAATACTTTAGTGCAAAATGTACTCAGGAAACTTAGGTTTATTTGAGACACCATTTAATATTCAAACTCAATTTTTAATGTACCTTTACCAGAAATTCTAAACAACATAATTGCTGTTATTTTTTTAATTTTAGAAATAGTAGCTAATTACTTTCTACTACATAAAACTAACATTTAAAATAGGAGACTACAGATTAAGGAAAATGTGATTGCATTTTAAAGAGTTTCAGGCTTCTAAATTCTTAATATTTACAGGAGACAATAAAAACACATTGAATATTGGTCTGTTTTTCAGTTACTGGCAAACAATTTGATGATTACAAGTACTGAGACAAGAAAATGTTTAGGTTATTATACAATCTGAAAAGATGTTTTTCAAATACACATATTAGTTCAAAAATTTATTTATGTATGAACTTACAATATATAAAGCCAGTATATCTTATGTGTAAAAGCAATCCTAAAACTACCCATTTTTTTTCCCAGAGCGCGTTTTGGGGTTGATAGTATACAGTGTATTAGATATTTTTTGAGTGTTATAAATTACAACTTTCAGCATAGCAGAATTCCAGACATAACAGTATTTAAAGAAAATGAAACTATCTTTTTAAAAAAATGTTTTTAAGTTGACCAAGTCTTTAAATACCAGTGTATGATAACTTTTTAACACACATAGTTTAGAAATAACATTGATTTAAACTTTTGTGAACCATAAAGAAATAGTTTTAAAAGCATTACAGTTGTGTGAGCTGAGAAGAAGCCATTAAACATTTTTTTTTTCTGGTCTGTTTGTTTGTTTTCTTTTGTCAAAACTGTAGGGTTTCCAGGAGTGTAGCTATGGGTCTGTACATCTGATCTGTTTTTCCTTTAGAAGTTTTACTTTTCTCCATTACCCATTTTATCCATCTATATTTAGAAATCTCTGTTAATAGAAAAAAAAAAAACCTGACTGAATTACATCAAAGGACAATGGAGACAAGAAAGTGAGCCTGTAAAAGCAAAGAAGAGGGCATTTTAATGATTTGTAATATTAATGTACTGCACCGTGCAAAGAAATAGTTGTAATTTATATGTGGTTCTCCGGAAAGACAGTGTAAAGAAATCACAACTGCCTCCAAAGACTATTGTTGGAAACGATGTGTATTAGAAACCCTAGAGAGAAGATTCTTTTCTTTGGCTTGAGAGGAAAAAATAATTCATATTCAGAACCTGAATTTTATATAATTAGTGCCATGGTAGTTGTCAGTGATGGATCCTGATTTTCATGGGGTTGTTATTTCAGAAATACTCATTTTGTTGATTAATACCTCCTTAGAAATAAAAACTCAGCTAAAAACTGAATACAGCATTTTATATTGTGAATTTTTGTACTTGGTTTACTCAGACACTTGTTGGTTACTTTCTCAGTGTTTATGCCAACGATGAGCTAGTATATCTTGCAGGTGAAACACAAATGTAAAGTGTTTGTGGCTAGGTTGATGTTTACATTTTTTGTTTAGTAGCTTACAGAGTACCTTCCAGTACAAAAGACAATAGCATGTAGGTGTGACGGCTTTATGTAGTCACCAGTTCAACATCTCTGTTTAAAGATTTGTGTAGTTACCTGGGCCCATGCAGACCTGCAGAGGCTGACACTCCAACCAAGGACCATGCATGGAGAGGACCTAGACCCTTTGTTCAAAGGAAGCCCATTGACAGTTCAGTTTCCAAGTGGATTCACTAGTAAGGGGAGCAGGGGGGCTGTCTCTGACATGAACTCAGTGGCTGGTTCTTTGATCATCTCTCCCTAAAGGTGTGCAGTTGTCAGGCCACAGGGAATACAATGCAGCTAGTCTGATGAGACCTGTCAGGCTAGGGTCAGATAGAAGGGAAAGACATTTTCCCCTATCAGGGGACAAGGGAATAGGCATGGAACGGAAGAAGAAGGGTGGGGTCGGGAGGAGACAAGGGAGGAGACTTCAGCGGGGATACAAAGTAAATACATTGAAATAAATGAATAAAATTAATTTAATAAAATACATACGTAAATAAATCTTTTTAAAAGTGCAGCCTTGGTCTCAGTATGTGGAGAGAAACCTATAGTCTTTTCAACAGCATGAGATATTTGGTGGTTTTCTATGGGACCCCTACGGCCAACAGCTCAATTAGATGTAACACAATACTGATACTGGAAGCTTCATTTGGTGACTAGAGGTGTCTAGTTATGTCTCTACGTCCTGCATTATTTGGTGACCTAATTTGGATCTCCTTTATACTTCTTTTCATTTTAAGAAGCTTCTAGTGTAATAGGTTTACACACTACTCCTCAAATACCCTTTAATTTTAGCTTCTCCCCATGTATTCACCCCCTCCCTTTTCCCCCTTCCTTAGTTGATCCTCTTATTTCACCCTACCTTCATAGGGTGATAACTATCTATTTTATTTAACTTTCCTGAGAAACCTACCTGTTCTCCCCAGTCTCTTACTCTATAGCTAACTCTGTTCATAGTGTTTATATCTTAATTACTATTGAGTAAACAGCTAATACCCACTTATAAGCAGATACATAGCATATTAGTCTTTTCAGGTTTGGTTTACCTCACTTGGGATGACTTTTTTCTAACATGTATTTACCAACAAGTTTAATAGTTGCATTCTTTTAAACAGCTGAGTAATATTCCCTTGGCAAGTACTAAATTTTCCTGATCCATTTTTCTGATAAGTGACATCTGGCTTGTTTCCAATTTGGTACTATTGTGAATAAAGCACCAATGAATATAACTGAGGAAGAGCCCTTGTGGTAAGATTAAGCATCCTTTGAGTATCTGCCCAAGTATTATAGCTGAATCTTGGAGCAGACTGGTTCAGGTACTACTGAGTACCCAACACACTGATTTGTGCAGTACTTGTACAAGTTTTCATTCCCACTAACAGCAGATGATATTCCTCTTGCTGTGCATCCTCTTCAACATGATCTATCATTTGTTTGATTGCTCTTAGACATTCTGACAGGTATAAGATGAAATCTCAAAATAATTGTAATTTCCACTCCCCTGATGAGTAGATGTTGAACATTTCTCCAAATGTTCCTCAGCTATTTGAGTTTCCTTTACTGAAAATTCTCTGTTTACATCTATACCCACTTTTAATTGAGTTATTTGTTTCCTTGATATAATGTGGAATAATTAATCAACAGAGATTAATGCTAACTAATGAAAGAAATCAAGTATGATTTACCAATGCCAATGTAAAATTTCAAAGCATACTGTGAGAGAGAAATCTTTATTAACACTATAGAAAACTAGCTACGCTATAGCACATGATTTGCCATAATTTTTATTTAGCTATAATATAAAATAAGTTGAATAAAATATGTTTTCTTATTTGAAAAACATTTCAAAATTTTTCTAGTATCAGTAACTTAATACTTATTATTCTTGACTAAATTGTTTTTGTGATTTAGTAATTGTCTATGATTATCAGCAATTGATGTATAATATTAACTACGATATTACATACAATTAATATATTAGTACTAATTATTATTAATATCACTAATATAAAATATATTACTATTATTTCTTTTTTATTTAGTTTGCTTTCTTCTCTGATTTGCTTTATATAAGTGTATTTATTTTCAAAAGCAAATTTTCCTCTCATGAATATAAATGTGAAAGAATCATATGCTCCTTGGTGTATGTCTGCCTAAAATTACAGATTAATAAAATCAGAATTATTTTTACAAAGCACATTTTAATGCATTGCCATGACTACTCTAATGTTGAAATTATTAATTTATTCTCCACAAAACTTTGTAAGTCCATGCCTTTCTCAAGACTAAAATAATAATTAAATTTACCCTTTCATAAAAATATGGAAAGCAATCTACAGATTCAATGCAATGCCCATCAAAATACCTTCACAATTCTTCATAGACCTTGA
>JAQQSO010007131.1:0-10833 GCA_028658305.1 Pachyuromys duprasi | reverse complement strand
CTTCAGTAAAGTGGCTGGATACAAAATCAACTCAAAAAAATCAGAAGCCCTCTTGTACACCAAAGACAAAAGGGCCGACAAGGAAATTAGGGAAACAACACCCTTCACAGTAGCCACTAATAACATAAAGTACCTTGGGGTGACTCCAACCAAGGAAGTGAAAGACCTATATGAAAACCTTTCTTAATTAGAGGAAATTTTAGTCTGTTAATTTTGTAGTATTTATTGCATCTCAATATTCTATATGACAAGCCAGTTAACCATTTTTAAATTTTTGAATATAAACTTTCCATTGTGTTTTTTCCCAGTGAAGATCTTAGATATGTAACTTTGGCCTCATGTGTAATTATCTCTTGTAGTCATTTTCTCATAGTGAGATGGTATGACCTTTGATCACTGGAACTCCAAATCTTATTTTCTACCTCTCATTTAATTATTTGATTTTCTTTCCTCTTTTCTTTTGTGATCCTCCCTCAACTTTTTTTTTCCTATTTGCTTTGATGTTCATTACCTTCCTCAATTCTATATCAGTGTCTCTGATTCCTTCAAAATTGGATGGGGTTGTTAATTCAAAATATTTGTCTTAAGACGACATTGTAATGATTATAAAGCAAAATCATGGCCTCATGTTCTCAGGCATATTTTTATAAACACATTTTGGAGGACTTGACCACACAGAATGCATTTTGAAGAATTCTGTTGGGACATTTAAAGATAAGCTAAAAGCATCAATATTTCTGGAAAATTTTAGATACTTGGCAATGATTTAAATTCTTATCATGTTAACTTTTAAAGTACAAACATAAAGGGTCTGGGGAAAGCTAAAGGACATCAGTTCCACAGGATGAGTAGCAGCACACGCTCTCCTTTCCAAAGGTGTTTAGGGACTTTTATCAACAGCATCTTTAACGTGTCACAAAACTTGGTGGCTTTAAAAGCAAATGTCAAATTATTTATTTACAGCAGAGTCAGAATGTATCCTGCCTTCTTCGCCATTCTCCTGCGACCATTCTTCTGGGAGTGAGTCGTCATGGTGTGAATTAAAGGCTCATAAGAGGACTTCAGGGAAAGAATGACAGCAACATTGAATGGGGAAACCATGACCAGGTCAGGCATGTGAGCATATTATGGAGACAGAGTTGGGTAGCAGCTCTTGGCTTCTAAGATTGAATGCATATTTCAATGTGTGGACATGTGCTGGTGAAATGATCATCTTCTGATGATTTGTTAATTCAAGTCAGTCACTTTAAATACAGGGAGAACATATGGATTATATTTTGGTGTCTTATAATTGTCTAGTGTGTCTGATATTCTATTGATTGCACTTTTCCATTGTGTGTCCCAAAGGCAGAGAAGGGCAAATAGCAATCATGAAATATGAATGAGATGCCTCATTAACCTTTGGGCTGTGGAGGGCTTGGAAACATCTAATCTATGTCTTTGGCACTTAGAGCCAGAGATCACTGCAGGGGTGCAGAGTGAGAGGTGGGGCTGCTTCCATTGTGGAAGACTGTATGCCAAAGGCTGGTGAGGAGCCTCTTCTCACAGAATAGACTCCTGCTTTAAAGATTCTGAAATTTGAGCAAACATAAACATTGGCAATGCATGGTGGAATTCAGATCAGTCTGTCTGCAAAGGCTCCAATTAATTACTGGCTTAGATCGTAGGGATTTGCAGTTTACAGGTATCCAGGCATCTGACCCAGGGGCATCTGAGATTCATACTTCAAAAAACCATCCCATTAAATACATTCAACAAACACTTGTTACAATGAAAAAACAGAATTCTTTGGCTTTTAAAAGAGCATGTGGACTAGGTTTGCTTTTATATATTTTCATTTGAAAGTACATGATTATATTTCCTCTGAAAGTCCATGATTTGGGGGACAAGGGGATCACAGTCTTATTTCCAGAAGTTTCTCTGTAGACTGTTTATGGCATGTCTGTCCAGACATTACAGTTGCCTTCCAATAGTATACTTATAATTGTGTAAATACTGTATTTTAGAGGAAACAATTCAAAAATTTAATATTTTCAAGCATTAGTAAAATGTGACATGTCTCTGGAAGCTGACTCCCTATGATGTCATAGCCAATAACAGAGAGGCTTTTCCAGTAGCATGAGGAGAAAAGCATGCTGAAACAACAGCTCAAAAAGAAAGCCCCCAGATTCACAGTGGACACATGGAGATGTTTAAAGAAATAAGAAAGAAAACTAGTTCCAGTTGAAACAGCTCCTCTATTTTCCTCAGAACACATCCATGGATTCATCTGGTGACCAGTACCATCATGGGGTCATCAGATGATCAGTATCATCATGGGGTCATCTGGTGAACAGCATTCCAAGCTATTTGACTCAGCATATCCTTCCTGCCTTCTCTTTTCATTGTCTTTAGTGATTCCTTCCAATTCTGTAAACTGTGTTTTTATAGCACCATTTTTACTTAATATATGTTATATAGAAGTCTCTTTCTCATCTTAACCACTTTTCTTTTGCCCTTTGACAGTGCTGCCTCATGCTGAAAAAAAAATCTGTAGTCAACCTCGCCTTTCTCTCTTCAATTGAGAGGCTGAAGGAAAACTCACCACAATCATTAATCATAAAGATTATGACAGCTATGTAAAGCACAAAATAGAAAATAATTCATTTATTTGAGATATTTAGATATATAATAAGCAAAAATATTGAAATTAAAAATATCATGAAAATACTCAGAACTTTTTCAAAATTCCTAAAATTGTCTGTCTTTATCCAGCTAGTGGTAGGTCAGCCATTCTCAGTCTTTTCAAGATAAAGTTGGTTGTATTATATGAACTTATGAATTGCCATCAAGTTTGTCAATTTCTATTCTATTTAGGTTGCAGTGTGTGTTGCTTAAATACACACACACACACACACACTTTTACTTGTTTTAACACATTAAATTTAAGGAGAAACAGATTTTTTCAGGAAGGGTAGATAGGTTTTGCTTCATTTCAAAACATCGGCCCTGAAGAGACAGACCTTTCTAGTTATTAAAAAAACAACAACAACAAAAACAAAACCATTTTACGCTCAGGACAGAACAATAAAAGAAATGAGAGGAGTAGGATCAAGCCTGAGAAGCCAGCTGCCTTAGCTCATTCATGCCTTAGAAACAGAGTCTGAACAAGAATGGCAATGTGGAGTTTGCGGCCAGCCTGGTCTACAAAGTGAGTCCAGGACAGCTAGGGTTCTGTTACTCAGAGAATCCCTATATACGAGGAAAAATGAAAGAAAAGAAAAGAAAAAAGAATGGTGACATAGGTCATGAGTGACAGAGTCAGTGGAGCTGAACGCCTGATCTTCATGTTTGGACATCCATGCTTTTCTTTTGTGACATGATAGTGTCCATAGATGCCATGTTTGGCTACTCTTTGATTTTCTTTGTACTGCATTGCATTGCTCCTATGTTTGATCTCATGCTAATATCTCAGATGGCAGGGTGGGCATAACATAGTTTCTGTTCTCATGTTCTGAACAGGATTTTAAGTACTGATCTTTAAGGTTAAAAAGGGATCTGCATCTGAACTTATTTGTTCTGCATTTAGTTACAGAGCCTGATGATGGGCAAGTCTGTGTTCAAACAAAATTATAAGAGAACCCTGAACCTCAGGCTCCCATGAGTTTGATCTTGCTCAATAGCTACTTTTAAGAGTTACTTTGTCAATTAATTAAGAACGCACTTTATTCTAGAAATGTCAAATACTTTAAGATTATGTTTCTTGTAAGTACAGTGTTATCTGGGATGAATGTGGAGGGAGAATTACTTCAAAAGCCAAAAGGTATGATTGAGACAGTCTTTCAATTATTATTTATTTGGGTAAAGAACAAAGAAAGCACCTGTATTCGTGGATTTCCTGTTTTAGAGATGAAGACATTAAAAAAAAATTAGTCAACAGATAATCGCCAATTCTGATCAATGCTGTGAAATAACTAAGCATGGCCCCGTGGCAGGGGAAAGAGGATATAGAAAAATTACCTCCTGTAGACTGGACATTTGGGACCTGTCTCTCATTGTTGATGTTGAAGGTGAGATGTAAAACATAACAAGGGACTCACTTGCTATAGAAATGACTGAATAGAAGCTAGATGGTCCAGAGATGGGAACACAATGTGATGGTATGGAGTTCAGACTGTTCTCTAGTCTAACAAGAAATCTGAAGTGGGGGGATGGAGAGATGGCTCAGAGGTTAAGAGCACTGGCTGCTCTTCCAGAGGTCCCGAGTTCAATTCCCAGCAACCACATGGTGGCTCACAACCATCTATAGTGAGATCTGGTGCCCCCTTCAGGTGTGCTGGTATACACGCAGACAGAACACTGTAAACGTAATAAATAAACTAAAAAAAAAAAGAAATCTGAAGTGGTCAAAGACAAAGGCAGAAAGGATGTAATGCAAACCTTACATAGTATGCAGAGCTTAACTTACAATTTTATTGTTAAAGAATCTATTGAAACATTTAAAAATTATGTTGATGATAATAACTGTGATAAAATATACTCCATGGTATGTGATAAAATATACTCCATGGTATATAGTACTTTTAGCAGTTGCATTAAATCACAGTGACTGCCAGTCATGAAACAGACCAATTTCACCATCTCCCAAACACTTTGCTCTCTTACTGCTCCTGTAAGAAGTTATATTTTTATGTTATGTATCAGTGCTTGCCTGCATATATATGTACACACCCATGTGTGCCGAGTTCCAACAATAAGAAAGGACATTAGATATCCCAGAGCTGGAGTTACATATGTCTGTGAGCTGCCACATTGAGTGCTGGAAACAAAACTCAAGTCCTCTGAAGGATCAGCAAGGGCTCTTGACTGCTGATCCATCTCTCCAGTCCCTATGATGCTCATACAGTCAGCTCTTTTCTCCCAACCCTTGACCTCATCTCTTGTTCTAGTAGGCTACTCACTCTGTGTCTCTCCACTCGTTTGCTCATTCTGTTCTCTGTACTTTATTACATTAGCATTCTATCTAGAGAGGGGGCAGCAAAATCTGATCATTGCTTTTGAGTTCTTACTCTAGAAAAGTTCTTTCACGTTGGGAATCCTTACCCCAAACTGTGGGAGCTAAGAGCTATCACATGGCAAGAAGGATATAAATACAAAATTTGGAAGCTCTTATCAGAGCTTATCAGAACTTGTAAAACTGGGAATTGAAGGCAGCTATGCATTGCCTTGTAGACAGTGTTCTTTATCCTGCAGGTGACCATTAATATAATGTCTTCATTATATACTAATGAAAGTACACAATTTGGCAGGAATGAATTAGCTCCATAAGGCAGAGTAGATTTTGGAGCATTCTGGACCTTCTCTAACTCTTCTATTATATGGTGTCTTTAAAAATATGTATGTTCTAAAATATGAGGAACTGTTACCGAGTGTAGTCATGATGTATTATGTAGGATGGTTTCAGGCATATGACTCAGGTTTGGAAGTTTGGAAAAACTTGGGGATATAATCCCTGTTCTTTCCCATAATCTCAGGGTCTATCATATCTTGAATTTCTTCTTATTTCTTGCCCTCAAGGATTAAATTAACATTCCTCAGAAAGTTACACATTTTCAAATTTTTTCAATAGCAAGGTGCCCTGCAAGCTTATAGATAGCTATTTCATTTTAGACATTTTCACTTCACAAATATGCTTGTTACCTTATTACCTTATGATTATACCTCTATGCTTGTTACCTTATTAACTCCATGTATTATAACTGTCATTATTTAATGAAATGTATCATTAGACATGACTATTTTTATATTGAGAATAACAAATAAACAATAAATTGGCTCCTTTGAATTATCATCTCATTTATCTGCTTCACCAATGCATATCTCCCATGCTAGAGCAAAATAGTTCTATGGCTGGCTTACATCTGGAAGAGGTAAGGGGGGGCCGCTAGTGGTACAGTTAGATTGTCAAGCAAAATGCAAAATATCCATTTGAATTTAAATTCAGGCAAAGCTAATTTTGCAGTAAAGTTATATGTCAAATATTGAATGCAAAATTTGGCAGGTTCTAGATAACTTAGAAGATAATGTTCCCTGCCCATCTACTGGCCTGCCACAGCCTGCCAGTAGCAGTGGTAAGGTCTGCCCAGGGCCCTCTGTGCTCCTTTTCCCCTGTGCACTCCCCACCGAAGTTCCCAGGCCTGCACTATTATCTGAGAAACACCCCATCTGCAGCCCCAGAGTCCAGCACAAATCAGGCAACAGCAGGAAAACTAAAGGACTGAAGCCATCCAATATCACGAGCTCTACTGACAACCACAGAGACCACTAACAGAGACCACCAAGCCTGCCAATAGTATAATCAACCAGATGCCTAGAGGTCAACATAAGAACACAAGCAACAAAACCCAGGGCCATATGATGTCACCAAACCCCAGATATTCTACCACAGCAAGCCCTGAGGATACTATCACACCCAAAGCAGAAGAAAATGATCTAAATCCTGAGGTTATGAAATGATGGAGGTCTTAAAAGAGGAAATGAATCCCTCAAAGAAATGCAGGATAATACAACTAAACAAGTGAAGGAATTGAGGAAATTCCTTAAAGAAATAGGAGAATGCAATTAATAAACTGTCCAAGACCTAAAATGGAAATGGAAGCAAGAAAGAAAATATAATCTGAGGCAAGCCTGGAGATAGAAAACCTAGGGAAGAGAACAGGAAGAAGACTACAGACAAAAGCATCACCAACAGAATACAGGAGATGGAAGAGAGACTCTCAGGTGCAGAAGATACTATCAACGAAATCAATATGACAGTAAAAGAAAA
Organism: Pachyuromys duprasi; assembly: GCA_028658305.1. Classification (NCBI taxonomy): domain Eukaryota; kingdom Metazoa; phylum Chordata; class Mammalia; order Rodentia; family Muridae; genus Pachyuromys; species Pachyuromys duprasi. The sequence continues at coordinate 4,028 of JAQQSO010007131.1, read as the reverse complement.
TATTAAATCTAAAAAGTTCCTGACACAAAACATCCAAGAAATCTGCGACAATATAAGAAGACCAAACCTAAGAATAAAAGGAATAGAAGAAGGGGAAGACTCCAAGCTCCAAGGTCCAGAAAATATTGAACAAAATCATAGAAGAAACTTCCTTAACCTAAAGAAAGAGATGCCTATATACCAGAAACATACAGAACACCAAATAAATTGGACCACAAAAGAAAATCCTCACATCATGTAACAGTCAAAACACTAAATATACAGAGTAAAGAAAGAATATTAAAAGCTTCAAGGGAAAAATGCCAAGTCACATATAAAGGCAGACCTATCAGAATTACACCTGACTTCTCACCAGAAACTCTAAAGGCAATGAAAGGCATGGTCAGATATCTTATCGACACTAAAAGATCACAGATGTCAGCCCTTATTACTATACCCAGTAAAATTTTTAATCACCATAAATAAAGAAAAAATATTCCACCACAAAACAAATTTAAACAATACCTATCCACAATTACAGCCCTGCAGAACATACTAGATGGAAAACTCCAATCCTAGGAGGCTAATCACACCCAGGAAAATACAGGAAATAAATAATTCTACAGCAGCAAAACCAAAAGAGGGAAGACACCTCTCTCTCTCTCTTTCTTTCTCTCTTTCTTTCTCTCTCTTTCTTTCTCTCTCTCTCTCTCCCTCCTCCCTCCCAATACCAACATAAATATAACAGGAATTAATAACTATGTGTCATTAATATCTCTCAACATAAAAGGCCTAAATTCCTCCAATAAAAAGACACAGGCTAACAAAATGAAGCATACACAGAACCCATCATTTTGTTGCATTCAAGAAACACACCTCAGAAACAATGATAGACATTACCTCAGAATAAAGTGCTTGTTCCAAGCAAAGGGACACAAAAGCAAGCTGGAGTAGCTCTTCTAGTATCTAATAAAATAGACTTTCAACCAAGATTAGTCAAAAGAGACAGGGAAGGGGACTTCATAAAAATTGACCAAGATGATGTCTCAATTCTGAACATATATGCCCCAAATGCAAGGGCATCAACACTTGTTAAAAACAAACAAACAAACAAACAAACAAACAAAACCCCCACATATATCATACATTGGACCCCACATGTTAATAGCAGGAAATTTCAACACACCACTGGACAGGTCATTGAGACAGAAACTAAACAAAGAAATAATGAAACTAACCAACGTTACGAGTCAATTGGACCTAACAGATATCTTATAGAACATTTCGTCCAAACACACAAGAATGTACTTTCTTCTCAGCACCTCATGGAACCTTCTTCAAAACTGAACACATCCTCGGACACAAAGCAATCCTCAACAGATTAAAAAAAAGAAAGAAAAGAAAGAAAGAAATAACACCTGTATTCTATCAGACCACCACGGATTTAAGCTAGACTTCAGCAACAAGAGTAACAATAGAACAGAAACAACTCTCTACTTAATAACCACTGGGTCAGAGAGGAAATAAAGAAATAAATTAAAGATTTTCTAGAATTCAATGAAAATGAAGGCACAGCATACCCAAACTTATGGGACACAATGAAAGCAGTGCTAAGAGGAAAGTTCATAGCAACAAATGCCTTCATAAAGAAAATAGAGAGAGCCCATAATAACTGAACAGCTCACCTGAAAGCTCTACATAAAAAGAATGCAAACATACCCAAAAGAAGTCAATGGCAGGAAGTAATCAAACTCAGGGTTGAAATCAACAACCTAGAGAACAAATACAAAGCAACAACAAAGAGCTGTTTTTTTTTTTTTGAGAAGATCAACAAGATTGACAAACCCTTAGCAAACTAACTGAAAGACAGAGGGAGAGTCCAAATTAATAAAGTCAGAAATGAAAAGGGGGTATAACAACAGATAATGAGGAAATTTAAAGAATCATTTAACATCACTTCAAAAGCCTGTATGTCACTTCTAAGTAGATATTAGCCTTTTAGTACAGGATAACCACACTATAATCCATAGACATATAGGATAACCACACTATAATCCACAGAAGCTAAGGAACAGTCCAAAGGTGGATGCTGGAATGTTACTCCGCAGGGATATAGAATAGGCAGCATAGAAAGGGCATGAGGAGAGGGAACTTTGCAGGAGGAATTGGAGGGAAGATGACGGTAGGGATCAGATATGGGGAAAACAGGGGTGGGCAGTGAGAGGGCTGGTATCAAGAAGGGGGCATCTCTTTAACAAGCTGGAGGCCTGGGATAGGGTACCCTCTTGGGAGGATATGGGTGAGACTCTAGCTAAGACTCCTAAGGAGGAGCAGTGGGAAGGGTGGACATGGAGAATGAAGTGACCACCTTCTAGCAAGGCAGGACTAGTGGAAGGGGAACAACAACCCACCCACAAAACCTTTGATCCAAAAATCACCCTGCCTAAAAGAAGTGCAGGGATAAAGAGGGAACAGAGATTGAGGGAATATCCAGTCAATGATTGGCCCAACCTGAGACCCACCTTATGGTAGCTAGCTAACCGCTGACACTGTTAATGATGCTCTTTTTTATAATTAATTAATTAATTAATTAATTAATTTTTATTTACTTTACATCTTGGTGATAGGCTCATCCATTCTACCCTCCCAGTCCCAACTTTCCTTTTTCCAGCTTACCCCCTCTCCTCTTCCTCAGAAAAGGCGAACTCCCTTTCCCATCTGACCCAATTCATCAAGTTGTATCTGGGTGGAAAGGGAAGGGAGAGGGAGGGGAGGGGGACATGGAGGAGAGGAGGGAGGAGGCACCTTTGCGATGTAAAGGAAATAAACTTAAATGAAATTTAAAAATGTTCAGAGGGGAGGAAGAAGATAATGCACACATAATATAATAACATGTAATACTTCTATCATATGCTATTATGTTATTATCAAACTTCAGTGCATATAGCTTGCTTTTACTGTTGTATCCTCTGAATATCAAGAAATATAAATATGAGATTGCTTTTGGTTGAATTCCCGCCCCCCCCCCCAATCTCACATTGAGATACTGATCCTCATGTGATGTCATTTGAGAAGAGGCCCTATCGGTATTATTAATTCTGGAGAGTAGTTTCCCTCCTTCTGGAAAGAGTGCCTTGTCAGAGGAACAACAACAACTCAGCTTCCTTTAGATTTTTGTCTCTTGAAGTCGTAAACAGAAGAGGATCCTCCTCAGGATTCAGATTGGCTGCATCTTGATTTTGGACTTTCTTTCCAGAATTATGGGAGGAAAGTTTTGATTAAGCCATCCATTACATGGTATATTTGTTATAGCCTTTTGAACTAAGATGCTGATATACATAGAAGATATTGATTAATATATTAACCAGTTATTCTACAAAACATTTTAAATTATTACACCATTTTACTCCTGCTTACATTATACAAGAGATTAATTTCAAACCTAGTTATTTTCAATTTTATTATTTTATGTTTTAACTCAGGTGGTAACTTTCTTTGTATTTGTTGCATATAGAATAATATATATATGTATATATATAATGATTAAGCTAGGCTCATTGACATATACATTCACTTAACATTTTCAATGATATAATATATTGATAACAATCTCTATGCTGTACATCAAAAGATAAAAACTGCATAATTGCCCTTAACTTGGGGCATCTAACAAAATTGATCATTGGAGTAGAAAAAATGGTTGTTTCCAAGAGCCTAGGACAGTTGGAGGTAGATGAGGAAGATGTTAGACAAAGAAACAAATTTCAGCTAGCTGGGAAGAGACAGTTAGATATGATATATATTCAGATGTTGTGTATTCCTTCAGTTATTACTATAAAATTTTATTAAATCAACTTTAGGAAATGCAATATAAGTGGGTGTTTTTTGTACTGTCTCTATTTTAATTAAAAAAAATTTATTTTTTAATTTATTTATTTTTATCTCAATCACAGGTTAGGTACTTTGAATCCCCCACCCCCATTCCCTCCTACCCTCCCACTCCCTCCCTCATCTCCTTCTTCCCCGCTCCCTCCAAGTCCACCAACAGG
>JAQQSO010007130.1:0-10833 GCA_028658305.1 Pachyuromys duprasi | reverse complement strand
CATAGTTGAGCAAATGTCCTTGTTGTGTACTTGAGCATCTTTTGGATATATGCCCAAGAGTGATATAGTTGGATCTTGAGGAATCACTATTCCTAATTGTCTAAGAAAGCGCCAAATTGATTTCCAGAGTGGTTGTACAAATGATTGTTATAAAAGCATTCAGTTAAGTTCAACATTCTAATTAATACTAGCTGCTCTTTAAAATATGGAGATATCACTGTCAATTTTCTAGGAGAAACTATCAAGAAATAACCTCAAGAGACAGGTTGAAGAAAATCTATACCAAAAATTGTACATGAGTGTTCTCTCTTTTCGTTCCCAATGGCAAGTTGTTCTGAATTCCTCAACAGATCTAGTATTGGAAAAGCAATGAATGATCATGCTTTCCTTGGTAAAAAAAAAAAAAAAATTACCCTGGATTTTTTTCCCACAATGGCTAAAAGACCCTGACTTTTAACATTTTTGTCCCTTGTTCTTCACATTATTGATCTCAATCACCTAATGAATTGCTGGGTTCTTCTTCCTTCTCATTTTTACTGTTGAATTCCTCTGCCCAGTTTGATTATGGTGAAATAAAAATATCCAAAACGAGAGAGAGATAGACAGAGAGGGATGTAGACTTACAGGGGCAAGAGTAGAAATCTGAGAACAAGGAGAAGGAATAAACTGAAGGAAAAAAGAAAGAAAGAAAAAAAGAGGAAGAGAATAAAAAAGGAAGGAAGAAGAGTATATTAATTAGGAATAGATATCCAATGATATGTAAGATCCTGGGATCATATTGATTAATCCTTATGACTTTGTTTTACATAGGACTATTCATATGGTTATCATCACAGCTCTAAGATCACTGGTTCCTTTTTAATAAAGAGTTATTTCAAAAGTGGCTCTGGAAAACATGTCCAAAGCTATACGGGGAGACATTGACTCTGTCCATGAGGAGTACTAGGTAGGAGTGCTGGGTCCCAGACCTTTGTCTATTTATCTCACTGATTCACAATCTTACCTCCAAGCTAAGAACTACTGGCCTTCAGAGAGCTTCTTACATTAGAGGCTTGTGTCGGGGGACATGGCTCATTTGGGGAAGAGCTTTTGTTTCAAGCACAATGTCCTCGATTCAACTTGCAGCATTCCTGAATTGTGCCATGTTGGAGTTTGTCTATAGCACCGCACTGGGAGCTAATGGAAGGAGGATAAGTTCAAGATCTTCCAGGACTACCTAAGTTATATGGTCTAGACTAGGTCATAAGAGCCTTTCTTTTGGTATAATATTAGAAGCACAAGTTGTTTCAAATCAGAAATTTTCCATGCTTTGACCCTATTTACTTTTCTTCAGTTGTAGGACTGTGGCCATGTCACCACCCAGAACACCAAAGTGATGGTCACTGATGAGTATATCTCACTAACCGACAACAGTGGGAATCTGTGTCTGTGAGTGTGTGTGCATGTATTTTGTGTATCTGTGAAGATGACACATACATACACATATATATGTGAATATATCTGCATAGAGAGGTGACATATCTGTGTATTTTAGACTTATGTCATGTATGTTACTTGTATGTCATATATGTTACATCTGTACTATGCATGTTCACAGTGTGTGTATGGATGAACACTATGCTCACTCACAGTGCCCAGAGGAGAACATTGATGTTTTAAGGTTTATTTTAGAGTAGAATAGTATTTTAGTAGTTCATAGTTAGTGGAATTTGATTTTGTCAGATAGTATTTTTGTTAATAAATTAAGACATTTTCTGGCCAGGAACCAGTATGAGTGTAAGTTCCCAGTGCACCCAACACTTGCCTGCTTCAACTGCTGGGCTCCCAGAAGAACAGTGAAAAAAATCAGAAATATTATTACCTTAAATTACTTGCTAAGACCCTTAGCATTTACATTTACAAACTTTAAAACATAAATTTGGAACCTCAAACTTAAGCTTTTCTGTCCTCAGATCTCTTTGCAACTTTAATTTACACACTTTGAACCAAGCTGTTGATCGACTCTCCTAAAGTATGTAGGTGTGTATCTGCCTCTTGATCCTACCATTATGGGTAATAGCAGACAAAGCAGGCAGCTCCAGAGTTAGATTTACCCACTGACAAGAAGATCTTAGTGGTTAGAGCAGGTAGAGAAGGAAACAACTGGAGAGGGAGACTGAGAGAAGATTTTTTTTTGAAAGAGGTAGTTTCAACAGAGGAAGAGGAAAGCATCTTAGATCTTAGTAAGGGCAGATATCCAGCTCATAATGGTAGGATCTGAGAGGTAGACACACACTTATTGAATAGCAGAGAAGAGTCAGATGTATAGAACAGGTGGGATGTACTGGCAGGTTGTGTGGCAGAAGCCAGCAGAAGCACATAATCTGAACATTGCTGTGTGGATATTGTTGAAGTTTGTTTTGTCATAGAATATTGTGTTTTCTCATTCTAATACAATTGAAATCTTTGCTGGGTGTAGCAGTCTGGTTTGGTATATGAGGTCTCTTAGTGTCTGCATAATATCTGCACAGGCTTCTGGTTTTCATAGTTTCTGTTGAGAAGTCTGGTGTGATTTGGATAGATCTACCTTTCTATGTTACTTTTTCCCCTTATTGCTTTTAACATTTTTTCCTTGTTCTGTAGATTTAGAGTTTTGACTATTATGTAACCTTCTTTTCTTTTCTGGTCTAGAATATTTGGTGTTCTGGTGGTCTCTTTTATGTTTATGGACATCTCCTTCGTTAAGTTGGGAAAATTTTCTTCTGTCATTTTCTTGAAAATATTTTCCGAACCTTAGAGTCTGCAATCTTTTTTTTTTCGTCTATTCCTATTATTGTTAGATTTCATTTTTTTCATGCGCCCTTGAATTCTTGGAGGTTTTATGTTTGGAACTTTTCTGATTTTACTTTTCCTTTGAGACATGTATCAATTTCTGCCATTGTATCTTCTTCATGGAAGATTTCTTTTCCATCTCTTGTATTCTGTTGGTACTTCCATTTATTTGGCTGTAGTTGCCTGCATTTTTTTTTTTTGAGAGCTTTGTTCATTTTCTCTCTCTATGCCTCTACTTGTGCCTCTACATGTGCCACTCTCTGTTTGGCTGTATTTGTCACTATTTCTTTGAGAGCATTGTTCGTTTCATCTTTATGTGCCTCTAATATTTGGATAAGCCTAGAATTGAGATCATTTTCCTGTGTTTCCAATGAATTAGCATGTCCATTGTGTTGCTAGTGAAGCCATGATGTCCTGCTTTTGTTGGATGTGTTCTTACACCTACCTCTAATCATCTGCTTTTCTGTGACTATCGCTGTTTGTTCCTAGAGTCTGTACTTCAGACTGGGTCCATATTTCTCTGGTGTCTGCAACATTCTTCAGGAAGATGAGAACAGTACAAAGGTATGAGAGTGGATGTTGTTGTTTCAGCTATAGCTAAGTGAGGAAGTTCACAGGCACAGGTGCACAAGAGTGGGTGAATGCATGGAAGTGGGCCCTGAAGGAGAGTGTGCTAGAGCCTGTAAGAATTCTTGTCAGTGGGGAAATGTCACATTCATGTGGAATGTGGAGACTAAGTGTAGGATGGTGTGTGGGTGCTGGCTCTATATGCAGGTGCAATGTGCATGTGTAGGTGCCCTGCATGCCTCAGTGGCCTACAGGCCTATCTTACTGTCCTCCTGCTATTCAGATCTGCCTGGGCTCCAGGAATTGTTTGGCTTTACTCCACTGGTAGACCCATTGAACAGGAGTTTCAATGTTGAGAATACTGTCCCAGTAATCCTTATGTTGCGCACGGGGGTGTGTGGGATCTGATGTCTGGCTGCTAAAGTAGAGGGACCCTGGATCTGGGGTTCTGCGTGCACTCACTTGTAGGCACACTCACTTGCTAGCAGGCCTAATTGGAAAGTAGAGGGATTCCCCCTGTTCTCTACTCTTGGATTTGGACCTTCAGGGGCATATGAGAGTATAGCAGTTCTGTCAGCTCAGTAACAGATCTCAGTAACAGATCTGTCAGCTCAGTGGTGTCCACTGTTTGTCCTTTGAGCAGGGAGACCCTTACTTGGGGTAACTACTTCTGTTGTCTCATACACGGATCATGGAAGCTCTTGTTAGGGATACTGCCACCACACCAGTGATGCTGCAGACCTGGGAGGCTGATATAGCTGTCCACAGGGAGGCACTGGGGAATGTGTACAGTCGACACAGGAAGGTCTTAGGAAGCCTGTTTGGCTGCCTGCAGACCTTAGAGGCCCCTAGAGCCCCAAGCCCATTTCTGAGTGTATATAAGGGAGGGAACTACTGTGCTTTCTGATTCGGCATGCTAGCAAAAGTGTATGCCTTCATGTGAGTGCATCTAGAGACCCAGATCCAGTGTCCCTCTACACTAGCAGCCAGACATCAGATCCCTCCAACCCATACACCAAATGTGTGCAACATAGGGATTCTTGAGACAGTGTTCTCAAAGTTAAAGCCCCTGTTCTATGGGTCTAACAGTGTAGTACAAAAAAAAATTCCTGGAGCCCAGACAGATCTGAATACCAGGAGGATAGTAAGACAGGCTTGTAGGCCACTGAGGGATTTAGGGCACCAGCGGATGCCTATTGCACCTGTGAACAGTGCCATCACCCACACCTCCTCCGGCCTTAAGCTACACTCATCCAGGCTTCTACGGGCCCTAGCACCATGTCCTTCAAGGCACGCTTTCATGTACAAACCTACTCTTGCACACATGTACCTGCAACCTTCCTCCCTTAGCTATAGCTGAAACACCAACATCCACTCTCAAACCAGTAGACATTTCTTATCTTCAGAAAAGATGAACCCAGTCTGAATTACAGACTTCAGGAACAAACAGCAACAGTTACAGAAAAGCAGATGACTAGAAGTCAGCACAAGAAGCCATCCAACAAAAATCAGGACATCATGGCTTCACTGACAACCTCAAAAATCAATGGATATGCTAAATCATCATACACAAAGGAAAGTGATCTCAAATCTAGGCTTATCCAGTTATTAGAGGCACACAAACAGGAAACAAACAAAGCTCTCAAAGAAAAACAGGCAAATACAGCCAAACAAATAAAAGCACAATTGTGGAATATAGAGAAGAAATGAACAAAAAAATAGAGGCCATTATGGAAAGACAGGAATCCACTTTCAAACAGATGAAGGAAATGGTGCAACACATGAAAACAGAATTAGAATCAATAAAGAAAACACAAACTGAGAAAACCCTGGAGCTGGAGGACTTAGAGAAAGAAAATCAGGAACCACAAAAGTAAGCATCACCAATAGAATACAAGAGACAGAAGAGAGAATATCAGGTGCTGAAAGTACACTTGCATAAATTGATACATCTCTCAAAGAAAAAGTAAAATCGGAAAAGTTCCAAACATGAAACCTCCAAGAAATCAAGGATGTCATGAAAAGATGAAATCTAAGAGTAGGAATAAATGAAAAGAAGGTCCCAGGCTCCTAGGTCCACAAAATATTTCAAGAAATTTATAGAAGAAAATTTTCCCAACTTAAAGAAAGAGATGTCCATAAACATACAAGAGGCCTACAGAACACCAAATAGACTAGACCAGAATAGAAATCCTTCACCTCACACAATAGTCAAAACCCTAAATCTACAGAATAAAGAAAAAATATTAAAAGCAGCAAGGGAAAAAAGGCTAAGTAATATATAAAGATAGACCTATCAGAATCACACCAAACTTCTCAACATAAATTTTGAAAGACAGAAGGGCCTGCGCAGATGTCATGCAGATTCTAAGAGAGCTCATATGCCAAACCAGACTACTATACCCACCAAGGCTTTCAATCAATATAGATGGAGAAAACAGAATATTCCATGACAAAACTAAACTTAATATCTACACAGCAACCCAACCCTATAGAAGATACTAAAAGGAAAACTGCAATCCAATGAAAACAACCACACCCTAGAAAACAGGATATGGATGACTTTACAACAAAAAATTAAAAGAAAACAAGCATTGAAACACAGTAAAACCACAAACTCCACAATAAAAGGAACTAAAATTCATTGGTCTCTATTCTCTAACAACATCAACAGACTCAACTCTCCAATAAAAAGACACAGACTAACAAAATGGTTGAAAAAACAGGATCTAATATACTGCTGCATCCAAGAAACACACCTCTGCAGCAAAGATAAACAGTCCCTCGGAGTAAAGGGCTGGAAAAATAATTCTCAAGCAAATGGACCCAGAAAATAAGCTGGGGTAGCGATCCTAGTATCTAATAAAATAGATTTTCAATCGAAATTAATAAAAAAATGAGGTGGGGCACTTCATTCTCATCAAAGGAAAAATCCACCAGGAGGACATCACAATTCTGAACATCTATGCCCCAAATACGAGAGCACCTACATTTGTAAGTGAAACATTAAAACTTAAATCACACATCAATCCCAACACCATAATAGTGGGAGAATTGGACACTCCACTCTCACCAAGGAACAGATAATCTAGAAAGAAGCTAAATAGGGAAATAATGACACAGAGGTCCTAAATCAAATGGACCTAATAGATATCTACAGGACTTGTCACCCAAATTCAAAAGAATATACCTTCTTCTCAGCTCTTCATGGAATAGTCTCAAAAATCAACTGTATAGTTGGATACAATGCACTCCTCAACAGATACAAGATTGAAATAATCCTTTGTATCCTATAACACCACCATGGCCCAAAACTAAACCTCAACAACAACAGAAATAACAAAAACCTACTTACACATGGAAACTAAACAACTCTCTACTCAATGACAGCTTGGTCAGGGAAGAAATGAAAAAAGAAATTAGTGACTTCCTAAAATTGAAAATGAAGGCACAACTTACTCAAATTTATGGGACACAATGAAAGCAGTGCTAAGAGGAAAGTTCAGAGCACTAAGTGCCTCCAGAAAGAAGGTGGAGACATGTCATACAACCAAAAAAAAAAAAAAAAGCTGACACATCCAATAGGAATAGATGATGGGCAATAATCAACTCAGAGCTGAAATAAATGATTTAGAAACAAAGAAAATACAAAGAATCAATGAGACCAAGAGCTGGTTCTTTGAGAAAATCAATAACATAGTAAAACCCTTAGCCAAACTAACTAAAAGGCAGAAACTGTCCAAATCAGCAAAATCAGTAATGAAAAGTGGGACATAACAAAAGACACTGAGGAAATCCAATCATTAGGTCCTACTACAAAAGCCTATAGGCTACAAAATTTGAAAATCTAAATGAAATGGACAATTTTCTTGACAGGTCACATTTACCAAAATTAAATAAAGATCAAGTAAATAGATTCAATAGTACTATATCTCCCAAGGAAATAGAAGCAGTCACCAAATTCTCCCTTCTGAAAACAGCACAGGGCCAAAGGGTTTCAGAACAGAATTCTCCCAGACCTTTAAAGTAGAGCTAACCCCAATTCTCTCCAAACTAATCTACGAAATAGCAACAGAAGAAACATTACATAACTCATTCTATCAAGCCACAGTATCCTTGATGCCAAGACCATACAAAGATCCAACAAAAAAGAGAACTTCAGACCTATCTCTCTTATGAACGTTGATGGAAAATTACTAATAAAATAATTTCAAATCAAATCCAAGAACACATAAAAGATATCATCCACTATGACCAAGTAGGATTCATCCCAGGCATGCAGGGATGATTAAAAATACAGAAAATCAATGTAATTCACCATATAAACAAACTGAAGGAGAAAAAACACATAATCATCTCCTTAGGTGCTGAAAAGCATTTGACAAAATCCAACACCTATTCATGTTTAATGTCTTGGAGAAATCAGGGAATCAAGGCACATACCTAAACATAGTAAAGACAATATACAGCAAGCCTATATTCAACAATGTAAACTGAAACTTAAATCAGTCCCACTGAAATCAGGGACAAGGCAAGGCTTCCCACTCCCTCTGTATATCTTCAACATAATATTTGAAGTCTTAAATAGAGCAATAAGATAAAGGAAATTAAAGGTATTCAGTTTGGAAAGGAAGAATTCAAAGTATCACTGTTTACAGATGATAAAATAGTATACACGAGTGACCCGAAAAATTCAACCAGAGAACTTCATCAGTTGATAAGTTGATAAATAAAGCCTCCCTGTATATGAAAGACCAAAGGGCTGAGAAAGAAATTAAGGAAACCACAGCCTTTTCAATAGCCACAAATAACATAAAGTACCTTGGTGTAACTGTAACCAGGCAAGTGAAAGACCTATTTGAAAAAAAAATCAACTATCCGAAGAAAAAATTTCAAGAAGATATGATAGGATGGAAAGATTTCCCATGCTCATGGATTGGTAGGATTAACATAGTGAAAATGGCCATTCTGCCAAAAGCTATCTACAGATTCAGTGCAGTTCCCAATAAAATACGAACACAATTATTTACAGACCTTGAAAGAACAATTCTAAACTTCATATGGAAAAACAAAAAACCTGGAACTGCCAAAACAATCCTGTACAACAACAAATCATCTGGAGGTATCTACATCCCAGATCTCCAGCTGTACTACAGAACAATAGTAATAAAAACTGCATCGTACTGGCAGAGAAGCAGGATGGTGGGTCAATGAAATCGAATAGAAGATCCAGAAATAAACCCACACACCTATAGATACTTGATTTTTGACAAAGAAGCCAAAACAATGTAAATAAGACACCATCTTCAACAAATGGTGCTGGTCTAAGTAGATATCTAAATGTAGAAAAATGAAAATAGATCCATATTTATTACCCTGTACAAAACTAAAGTCCAAGTGTATCAGAGACTTCAACATAAAGACAGGCACACTAAATCTGTTAGAAAAAAAAAAGTGAGGAAGAGCCTAGAACTCATTGGCATAGGAGACAACTTCCTGAACAGAACAACAACAGCACAGGCTCTAAGATCAACAACCAACAAGTGGGAACTCATGAAACTGAAAAGTTTCTGTAAAGCAGAACTTCAGCAGAACAAAATGACAGCTTACCGATTAGGAAAGTATGTTCGCCAAGACAGAGAGCTAATACCCAGAATATATAAAAACTCAAGAAGCCAACAAGTAACAAATCAAGTAATCCAATTAAAGAACGGGGTACAGAGCTAAACATAATTCTCTATGGCGGAATATCAAATGGCAGAGAAACATTTAAAGACATGCTCAACATCCTTAGTTATCAGGGAAATGCAAATAAAAATGACTCTGAGATTTCACATTACACCCCTCAGAATGGCTAAGATCAAAATTTTCAAGTGTAAATACATGCTGAAGAGAATGTGGAGAAAAAGGAACCCTCCACTGCTCATGGGAATATAAACTTGTACAATCATTTTGGAAATCAAATTGGTACTTTCTCAGACAATTAGGAATAATGCCTCCTCAAGATCCAGCAATACCACTCCTAGGTATACATCCAAAAGTTGTTCAAGTACACAACAAGGACATTTGTTCAACCATATTCGTAGCAGCTTTATTCATAATAACCAGAACCTGGAAACCATCCAGGTGTCCCTTAACCGAAACTGTGGATATAGAAATTGTGGTACATTTACACAATGGAATACTCAGCAATTAAAAACAAGGAAATCGAAGGGGATCCAAGATGGCTGCCACTAGAGGACACTGTGTCTGAAGAGTAGGACAGCAGAAACAACACAAGGACCAGGAGACGGAACTCTGGGACCTAAAACGCCAGCATTCATGATTGTCAGGTGAGCGGAACTCCTATGGTGAGAAAATAAATGGGAAAACCCTAGGGACACCCAGTTATTCCCCGGAAAAATCTCCGGGTGACCAGTGACACACAGCTCTGATCTGAACGAGCAGCCGAGCTGGTCGCCCACATCCGCCATAATAGACTGGATCACACAGTCTCGCGGGCAGTCAGAGGAGGAACCGGGTACCGTTTTTCACTGACCCGCACACTGTGAGCGCACACTGCACCCTGGTTCTGCTTCAACCCACAGGTGTGCGGCGGGCACACACCAATCGTGGGAACCACCCCAGTCTGAGAAGGTCCAGGGAGAGTTTTGACCAGTCTGCACTCTGCGGGCACGCACCGCATGCTTCCACCAGCAAAACCTCAGTCCCTGTGCCAGTCCACAGGCAAGTCTGGGAGGGACCTGAGTTCTGCTTCAACCCATGGGGGTGCGGCTGGCATGCACCGATCACCGGAGCCACCCCAGAGTGAGAAGGTCCAGGGACTATCTTGACCAGACTGCACACTGAGGGCGAACACTGCATGCATCCGCCAGCAAAAACCTCAGTCCCTGTGTGTGTCCACAGGACAAACAGAGAAGGCCTTGGGCACCATTTCAGACAGGTCTGCATTCAGTGGAGGCTCACCAACCCAAACCCATTGTGTGTGCCCGAAATATCATCTCAGACCATGGTGCACAGCCCCTGGCCCAGAAGTGGGCACCAAATCTCAATTCTAGGGGAGAGCCCTTAGCAACAAGCCCATGGCTGAGTTCAAAGGCCCCAGCTGACATCTCAAAAGACTGAGGAGCTAGATCTCCAGACCAGAGGGGTGACCAGCCTGCAGTGCTCACAGCTTCTAGCACAGAGCACGAAGCCGGGCACACAGAGTCCACAATAGAGTTCAACTGAGACAACAACAAACAATAACAAACCACCGGAAATCCCTGATCTTCTTGAAGAATACTCCTGACACAAGAGACTGACAGTTTCAGACTGAAGTACAGCCTTAAAGCCCAAACAGCTCCCTGATTATATAGAAACAAATGCCCAGAAATCGGTGAAAGAACTCACCCAACAAAAATCAGGACACCATGGCCCCACCAGAAACACCCAAAAGCAGTAGAGATTTTAACT